>JBBBDQ010000815.1:2200000-2232500 GCA_037127315.1 Ascarosepion bandense | reverse complement strand
GGAAAGAAGAATTTTGTAGTGCCCAATCTGATGTAATGCCATTCCTTGTATGTGAACAAGTTTAGGACAAGTTTCTTATAGATGAAGAAACAAAAAATGAGGCAAAAAGTTTTTGGTTACGTAAAGTGCTGAGAATACCATAGAATGAGCGGATGTTTAAAAGAAAATGTACAGAAAAAAATCATTGATAGTTCTAATAAGGAAGAGACATTATAATCATTTTTAAAGTTAACATCAGTAATTGAGTCAGATAGATAGATAGATAGATAGATAGATAGATAGATAGATAGATAGATAGATAGATTAAATAGGAATTAATACGGGGTACAAAATCTAGAAAAAGTGATGAATATATATATATATATATAATGAAGAGCAACAAGCTTTTAAACCAGAGGCATGAAACCACAGTAAACTGCAAGCACATTAAAGAACTAACCTTACAATCATGCTAAAAATACTAAAAAAGCCAGAGCAAGGACCCCCTAGAAATGATAAACCTTCACTGTACTAACAACACTCCTACATACACCAAAAACTCTGATCTAATTTTTTAAAAAATTAAAAAATTAAAAATTCTATTGAAAAAATTGATAAACTAAATTCTAAAGTAAGGTTTAATATACATAATTTGATTAATTATAAAAACGGTCCTTAATACACACATTAAACTTCATCTACTACCTTAAATATAAACACACCTATTACCTATTCACCTATTACCTTAAATACAAAAATTTAATCTTTCCTCCTACATAAAATTCTACTTATTACGCACGTATTACCTACTTACCTATTACCTTAAATTTTTAACATTATGTTTTATTCCTTACATTAAATCTTACCGCAAACGGTTATCTAATTAAAGCATAAATTTAATTGAAAAAATCAGTTTCCAAACTGTGATGTAATTAACACTTAAAATTTAATAGAAAAAAACTATTTCCTAAATCCAAAATTAAGATTAAATATACAAAATTGGATTAATTATAAAAACTCTGCTTTTCACAAAAATATTCTGTACAAAATAAGCATCCCACCCCTTACCTGCTCCTCTAAGAAATCCAAAGGATATAGTCTTGTCGCAAGATAATAAAAACTTACATTCTAGCCGCTAATGTTAAATCTGTCTACAAAACTCAGAGTCTCTCATCAATAAACCATATTCGCTGCCCACACCACTTTCTTCAAAATTCTAACGGTCAATTCACAAAACTTATTCACTTATTCTCACTAACCCCCACCAATATCCCACACACAACTGACCAAATATAAGAAAGGAGGCTCTCCACACCGCCTGATGAGACATTGTAGTTTCAATGTCGAAACAAATGTACTATTTGTTGTGGATATATAAAACAAATTCTGTACATGTTCTAAAATATTGTATAATATATATATATATATATATATATATATATATATATATATAAGTGGTTAATACTACTGTAAGTATATTCCACAGTTAGATATTTACTTTTAAAAAGGGCTCAATAGGAAAGGTAGAGTGTAGTTAATAATAATAATAATAATAATAATAATAATAATAATAATAATTATTATTATTATTATTATTGCAAACTTTAATTTAACAATTGTAAAATTTCTGTGTTTGATACACTAGTATCAGACAGTGAAACGTTGTTAATTTACTTGAGAGATACGGAGATTTAATAAAAGAAAACTCAAATAAAATAAAAAGGTCATGAAATGAGATGAATAAAGTTGGTGGGTGGTTATTGCATTTTCAAAGAATTGAATGTGTGAACTCATATGCAAAATGTATAAATATTTTGCCAAGAAAAATACAAGACATGTCAAAAGTTTAAACCGGAAATGAGACTCTAGCATAGAATAAAAAAATAAACAATGGTTTTGAAAAATAAATCATAAAGAATAATTTAAAATTTTAAAAGAATTCTCTCAAGGGTTTTGTTAATATTAAAAAAAAACAAATAGAGGAGAAAGAACATAAGTGAAGTTTTGGAAATTTAAGTACAGGTAAAAATGAAAAATATCAGTTAAATAAATTACATTTATTATATATAATTTAAACAGAGGTAGATTTTCTAGATAGGAGCAAATAGTAAACATATTGTGATAATTTTGGATTTCAAACATACGCACCTTAGTGGGAGCGCTAGAGGGTGTGGTCAGTGATGTTATCGCGAGGGTCACTATGGAGTTTCGGGTCTTTCAACATCATACCTCCCTCACTGCGCCGACCCGACCAGAGATGATCAGCTTTCGGCCCACCCTCGATAAGCGGTTTCAGACACTGGAAAATTACGTTTAAGCCCGGTACGAAACCCTGCAAATGCTTCCGATTGGCGACAGTCAGAGCCACCTTCCATTTAGAGACGAACCGCACATGAGCTCGTCCGAAACATTAATTTAGACGCAGAATTTCGGGGAATTTTAGCTGACAATTTGGAATCCCGGCTCTCTTTCTTTTGATCCATAACCAATTAGCTGTTCTTTCTGCTGTTTCGGTTATGGACTTGAGTGCTTTTCTTTTTTTTTTTACTCCCAATATCCCAATATCTGTTAATTTTCCGAAAATTACTTAAATTGGATATATTTAAGTCTATAGAAAATTCTAGGGTGGCAAAAATTACTGATTTCATTACATTGGTTCAACAAGCTAGTCTTTGGAAACCTAGTTATATGGATGTTTTCTAGTAAGAAAAGAAAACATATTTCATAAAACGATTTTACATGTTCTACTTTTTGTTGATATTTTCCATTTAACTGTAGGAGTTTTATGCACATATTTCAATTACCTGTATAGAGAGTGACAGAGAGAAAGACAGAGAGAGATACTATATATTTTAATATTGAAAGATAGGTTCTGCTGATAAAAGCCTTTCTAATAATCATTCTTTGTACATCCTACGTATTGTTGAGTAAAATTAGACTTTTCAGTAGTGGAGTTGTTTATTCTGTGTTCAAATAAATGCTGTGTGGGTTTAATATTAGATGTTAAGTGATTAGATTTAGAATGTATGTTGATAGGGTTAACATTATGTTTTACATTAGGTGAGTAAGCGTCATTAACTAAATCATGGGTAGCATCTATTAATTCAATTCTTTTATGTTGGTTTGTACAATTACTTCAACATTAAAGTTCTTCATAATGCTACGTATATATTTACGAATTATTTAAAGTTCTTCATTACGCTATGTATCTATTTACGAATTATTAACACTAATGTTTGCCACCCTAGAGTTTCCCATACACTTAAATATATCTAAAGTTATTACAATATGTTTACTATGCGCATGTCTGTTGTGCGTGCATGTGTATGTATACATTTACATACATATATACATACGCGTGTGTGTACTGGTGATTGACTAATAAACTGATAGATAGATAAGAATACCCTGAGATAGATAGATAGATAGATAGATAGATAGATAGATAGATAGATAGATAGATAACATTTAATCTGAGATAGATAGATAGATAGATAGATAGATAGATAGATAGATAGATAGATAGTATTTAAACTGGGATAGATAGATAGATAGATAGATAGAGAGAGAGAGAGAGAGAGAGATAGAGAGATGGATAGATAATGAAAATTATACCGAATATAGAAACTTGATTAAAAAACTATGTAAGTCTATCAATTATAAAAGATACACAAAAAATAAAGTGAATTTTGTAAGAAAAACTTGAATGAAAAATGTCTATAAAATGAAAATAAATTTTTAAAGAAAAAGTCTAAAAAACATTTTCTTGCTAGAAAAATATCTTAAACGGCAGCAAAAAAACAAAACAAAAATAACATAGAATCAAAAAACGAAAACAAAAAAAATATACAAAATATTTTGTTGTTATTAAAAAAATAAACAACAGGATGAAACAAAGAAAACAATAGAAAATTTTAGACAACTCATGAAACGTGATAAAACAAATATCAATCAGGAGGAAATCTAACAGACAAAAAGACACCGATGATCGATAACCACAGCCTTGCGTCTATGTGACTTTCTTTTAAGACAGCTACACCAGCCAATTATAGTGTACGTCTTTATAAATGGACTCCGACTTCCCTTATCTTGCAATGTTTCCTGTGCGTTTTGCTATTTATTCCTTTATTAACCCGTTATCACTTTCTAAATAAACTTACAAACACTACTGAACTGTGATGTAATATCGGTCCTCCAATATGACAGTGAATCCCCGACAACAAGCCAGACACATATTTTAATGAACAATACATAGCCTAATTTTGACTTTTGAACAAACGTTGGTAAACTATTCGCCATCTAGGTATTGAATAGTTTCGAATATATTGCAGTTACATTCGAATATATTGCAGTTATATTCGAATATATTGCAGTTATATTCGAATATATTGCAGTTATATTCGAATATATTGCAGTTATATTCGAATATATTGCAGTTACATTCGAATATATTGCAGTTACATTCGACTATATTGCAGTTACATTCGACTATATTGCAGTTACATTCGAATATATTGCAGTTATATTCGAATATATTGCAGTTACATTCGAATATATTGCAGTTATATTCGAATATATTGCAGTTACATTCGAATATATTGCAGTTATATTCGAATATATTGCAGTTACATTCGAATATATTGCAGTTATATTCGAATATATTGCAGTTACATTCGAATATATTGCAGTTACATTCGAATATATTGCAGTTACATTCGAATATATTGCAGTTACATTCGAATATATTGCAGTTACATTCGAATATATTGCAGTTACATTCGAATATATTGCAGTTACACTCGAATATATTGCAGTTACATTCGAATATATTGCAGTTATATTCGAATATATTGCAGTTACATTCGAATATATTGCAGTTACATTTACATTCTTCCATCAATAATACTAACATTAATGTTATCACTTCAATACGCAAGTGTTCTAGAATATATTTCAGCATCTTTTATAATTACACTGGAATTCTCAATATACCAAATGAACTACAGTGCTTAGTTCCACTAGTCATAATTTCGACGGGCAAGACTCACCAACCCACGCACATCTAGCAAACAACCATCATATCCTTTGTATTCGTTTGGTGAGACGTAAGTTCTACTCAAGCAGCTTCTCTTCACGAACAGCTGACTTGTTTACTCGACTCCTAAGAGGATGCTTCTCCGAACACTACAATCTCAAATGGGTTTAGGTTTAACTGTTGTCATCCGCATATATCTGAATGTGCCGCTCACTCTGTAAACAAACAGCTACCTCGCGTGGTCACCGGGGATTGTACGTTGGGAACAATACAAAAGATAGTAAGTGCTAACAAAATCTCATTGGTACTGTAGTAGTGTTGCGAATATTTCAACTACCATCTCCTACTTCTAGCTCACTCATAAATAGTCCTATAATTTCATCGGAAATCCAGCATTGACATAAAATCTCAGAAAAATTTGCTATATGAAGGTCCTCGTATAAAAACTTATAAACTACTAGCAGTATAGCCCGGCGTTGCTCGGGTGTAATGAGAGCTTTAAAACTAATCCATGGTCCTGGAGCTCACACTCTTTGGACGTTGGCACGAAAGACTAAAAAGCAATAGTTGTTTCCAGTTAAAGCAAAAGCGTATGCTGAAAGAAAAATGAATGGCTGTAAATCAAATTTTGATTTCCTGCTATCGGTATCAAATAAGTTTTTTCATCGTAAATTGAATTTTGAAGGCTAAATAAGTCCTCTGAGTAAATGGTATCATGGCTGAGACTAAGAAGAACAATTAAACCTACTTAGAGCCAAACCCGAAGCAAAATCTAAAATAAAAGGTCTGACAAAATACAGACATACAGACAGATATACAGACACACACACACACACACACACAAATCTTGCCTTTTATACATATATATATATATATATATATATATATATATATATATATATATATATATTATCGATTTTCTACATTTTCGTTTCATATGTCTTTGTCTATGAGTGGATCAAATTTGAATAAAATCGGACCTCTCCTTCTATAACTCGAATTTTTCGATAATCGCTTTTCGATATTTATCGGGGATACCTCGACACAAAACCTAGCTAATAACACTTGCAGACGCTTATAGTACAACTTTGTAAATTTTCTAAAAAATAGGTTCAGCCATTTCGTAGTTAATAGGTAACGGACACACACACGCACACAGACACACACACAGAGACAAAGTTCCATGTATAAATAAGTTTAGATCGGTAGTGCAATACGAATATACATCCACAATACATTCAGTCAGCTAGTTAAGTGTCATACGTGATAAACGCTTGGGTGATCATGTGTCGAAAGAAACATGACTGACTGAGCAGAAGATTATCCCTCAGTAGGTGGCCATTACTTTCTGCGGTAGACTGGTTATCCAGTCAATGCTATAGAACCCAGTCTGTTTTCTTATTTAACCCATTACCTGAGAGAAGAGACGGATTAATATCTTTCCCAAGGGAATTTGTGCGTAACTGAATGCAAGGAATTCTACTGGAATTAGAACTCAGCTCCCCGATTTCTCGTTCCGAGCCGATAACCACTGCACCGCAACGCACGTCTGTCATAATGCATTACAATTCCTACTGTTACATAGTCTGTGTATTACTCAGGAAATCTTGTCAATACACCAGGATTATCACGTATAACCCATCAAATGCTTCATTATTTCTGCTTATGTTCTACATCCATTTTTATTTGTTTTGTTTAATGAAGTCCAAATGTATCTTATATTTTTCACTCGTGTTAATATATGCTAAATTATTCCAAATAAAATTTAAAGAGCAGCGTAAATCTACCCTGAGAGACAATGCACTTCTTTAGTTTACTGGTTATGAAGCCAACTAGAGGTGATCTCAAGCGTTGTTTTGCACACTGCGCATTTGTCTTAACAATTCCCTCATCAACTGTCCTTCAAGCATCTCAAATGTTCAGCATTCACTTAAAGAGACTGGCAAATGTCTTATTAATCCAGCATTCTCCTCTGCACTTCTGCAATACTCTACAAAATAAATGGGCCGAAAAGATCTTCGGCTTCATATGAAGCATTGACGTATGAAATATCGAATATATTAGTTTCACCTTTTCTTCTTAATAACAACATTGTTTCTTCCAATGTAACTGTCTGCTCAAAGTAGGGATATCGCTTCAAAATGGACAAAATTTGACATCGTGTTGCTACCAAATACCTGCAGAAAAAAGAGTTTAGACTCAAAGAAGAGTCATTCTGACATTAACAATAATGATACATTATGGAATGATACTCCAGCTTGATCAATAATATGAATGTCGGCAGCTGAAATGAAGAGGATCAAGGAGTGTTTTGAAGACGTCTAAAGGTCTCAATTTCCTGCAAGTGCCACAATAGGGACAGACATTGATAATGTTCGCCACATGTTGATAGATGACACTGATTGATTATTAATCAAATGGTCCTGTTTGTAATACATTTTCCGGCACCTGAACAAAATCATACCAGGTTGGTCACATTATAGAAAAATCTGACATTGTTTGAGGCAGATTCATTAAATGGAAATTTTTCTAATCCATGATGACTGTTGGGGTCGTCACTTTGAGTCCAGGACAAAAAAAAAAAAATCCAAGAATATATCACTCTTCACCTGCAACAAAGAAAATCAAGATTATTTTATATGCAGGAAAGGTAATATCCAGTTTTTCGGATATAAAAAAGGCATTAATTTTATTAATTATAATCAAAAAACCATGCCATTAATGGTGAGTACTCTACTAACATAATGAGATAGTTATGAAAGTTTATCAAGACATGACAATCAGGAAAACTGAAGAATGCAGTTATGTTTCAACACGACAATTCGCCAGTACATCATTTATTTCAATGTCTGCAGTTCATGACAGTGGTTTTAAACTTGTTGATCACCCTTTTTATTCCCATGGTTTGACTAAATTCTATATTCCCCACATGAAAAAAAAAACATTGGGTTGGGAAACGGTAGTGCAGGCATGATGACGTCATATTTTCTGCAGATAACTTTTTTGACTATAAAGATAAAATCTTTTTCCCCCGATTAGATACATGCCACAGCGATGGCAGAAAAGGTTGAAACTCACTGGAGGGTACGATAAAAATAAACCTCAGTTAGTGACATTCAATAAGAGTATCTTAGTCATGCTGGACAATATCATCGAAAATGAGGACAAAACTAGAAGCGGCCGAAATGTGGTTCTATAGAAGGATGCTACGGATATCGTGGACTGAGCATACAAGCAACGACGAAGTGTTAGAAAGAATGGCAACAGAAAGGAAATTGATGCTGAGCATAAGGAAGAGACAACTGAAGTTCCTGGGACATGCAATGAGGAAGGACAGCCTGGAGAACCTGATACTGACTGGACAGATAGAAGGAAGGAGAGACAGAGGAAGGCAGCGGATAACATATTTGCAGGGTCTGATCAGGTGGATGACGGAACGGGGGTTGCCAGGAGCAACAGGAGCAAACATACTAAGAACCACAAGGGATAGGGAGACGTGGAGATCCATGCTCGCCTACGTCCTGAAGGGACAGGGCACATAGAAGAAGAAGAAGTCATCTTATGGACTTTTCAGCCGACCCTGATACATCCATCCTTCTCAAAGAAAAATCACTTTGTTAGTCAATATTCTTACACTCAAATTCTACGGGTTTTAAACTATAGGGCAGAATCTTCCCTATGCTATTATAATTTTATTCTGGGATCAGAATGCAACCGTTTACACTTGCATTTGGCAGTTTTACATTAAGTTTATACTGATTATCAATTGATAATAAATGAAAGAAATTATCCTCAAATGTTGAGAAACTTTCTTTTTAATATCGTAATTTTCGGCAACAGAAAATACCTATAATTTTTTATTGTGGGAATGGATTCCGATAAGTTAAACATCCTGTGATACTGACATAATTAAAATGTTAACATTACAGAACACTTCAAATCAGTCAGTTAAGTATCATACGTGATACATGTTTTGGCGATTATATCTCATTCGAGACATGATTGACTGGGAAAAACATTTCCCACAGTTGGTGTCCATTACTTACTGCGTTAGACTGGTTACCAAGCAATGCTAGAGAACCCAGTTTGTTCTGCTATTTAACCCTGTTGTGAAGTTATTTTCGTAGCGGTGTCTAGTATTTGTGCTACAGTCGGTCCTAATAGGTTCGACGTACAAAACTTTAGGAACTTGGTATAATATGTATTACGCTGTGTAATCTTGCCAGGGCGCTGACTAGTTTCGTATTCGACTAACTGTCGACTACTATCGTCCAACATCGACTTACCCTCGTTCCTCTTACTATTCTTATTTAAATTAGGCGTGGGAGTCTATTCACTATAGGATATGTGTGTCTCCCCATAACAAAACCATAGCTTGAAGGAGAAGAGATTTACTTACATGCAAATAATCTTTCTGAAGGGAATTTTCAAATACTCTTTCTCAAGTGTATTTGCGTGTAAGTAAATAGAAGAAATTCGACTGGAATTTGAACTCGACTTTCCGATTTCTCATTCGGAGTCAATATCCATTACACCACAACGCACATCAAATCGATGGTCCGAAAGAAAAACATCGCAATTAGAAGAAGTGATTAAATGTTACTGGACGTGAGAAAAATGTTTTCCTAAATAAATGTTCGTTGAGAGGAAGATTTTTATAATTTTCAACGGAATACACTATTGGCTGCTAAGTTAATAAATGTCATGTGCTTCCTTGCAAGGAACCCGCTAACATTACCCTGAGTATTACCATCCTACCTTTCCAAAGGGTACGTGAATATAAGCAACCCGACTGAAATAGGAAATATGCTGTCTGATTTCCTATTAGCGGGCCGTTATCCATTGGCGTATACGCACATTTAAACTTACAGAACCGGAAATTTCGAAGCGATCACACATCTGGGCTCAATGTTGCTTAACTTCTTCTGCATGTCTGTAGTATCTTCTTTAGCTTCTATAATTTCTTCAGTTTTCTTCCTGTTGTTATTTTTGTGGCTTATTTTGTTGTTGTTGTTGTTGTTGTTGTTGTTGTTAATGTTGTTGTTGTTGGACTTCTTCTTCTTCTTCTTCTTCTTCTTCTTCTTCTTATTATTATTATTATTATTATTATTATTATTATTGTTATTTAGATTTTTGTACGATTATATCAGTGTTATATTTTCGTCGATCCTATATTCGTGCGGCATCCACGCTGGGAATTTGGATTACTATTATTAATGAGACTACGCTCGTCAAAAATGGCAACTTATTGCCATAGTGAAAGGAAAAAGGTCACTAATCATCGATGAGGCTCGCTGAAAATAGTCATCAAGGCAATCATGAAGCCTGGCAAATTCCCCCGTAGATTTAAACTAATTTTGTCGAATCGCGTTTTCAAGAAACGGAAGCTCCTGGTAAAATTTAAAGGCTTGGCGTACTGAGAATTCAAAATGAATCAAACACACACACACACACAGGCACATGCCTGCGCAAATGCACATATATATATACACACACACACACACGCGCACACACACTCGCACCTGCGCAAACACACATAGAAGCCTGCACAGACACACACCTATATATATATACTAGCTGTAATTAGGTTACATTTTCGCATTTATACACTTTTGTTTGAAGAACAACTAAATTTATGAGTTTAAGCATTTATTTTATTTATTTATTTATTTATTTTTAATAATTTCACCACATGCAAGAAGATGATAAAACAAATATGCAATGAGTTACCGGCAGTGAAAGAAAATGAGAAATCTTTAACGAAGAGAAGTGTAAAGAAATGAAAATAAAAGAACAAGATTTGGAAACGTAGAAAATAGAGATTGGCATTTTTGAAGATTTTTGGTGGCATGAATGCAAAGATTCGGAAATTAGTTCCGAATTTAAAAACTCCGGGAAAAAAACTATTAGAATGTAACAGACACTTGCATCTTACAAGAGTTGTAATAAAAAGGTGAAAACTAGTTACTAATCAAGCAGAACGCTTAATTCTTTCAGTCGATGCAAAAAAAAATCTCTTATTGGAACAATGAAAATAGATATTTAAAAGACTGAGCGAAGCCACGTCACCGTTTTCAGTTTTGGAAAACCATTAACTAAGAATTGATATATATATAGTCATGCGCTGTGTCCTTTGCTGGTTTCTGATTGATGCGTTTTTAAGAATCGACGCGTCGTGTATTGCATCTTTACACGTTAGTATGTAGAATTTTGTTTTCTCAATTGCGAAATACAGTTAGCGAGTTTGATCCTAAACATCAGATCTCGAACAGTCTATTATTATTATTAATATTATTTTTTCCTTACACGTTTCCTTTCAGATCTCAACTGGAAACGTAAACTGAGAAATGGTTTTATGACATTTTCCATTGATCACTTTTGTAAAAATAAATAAATAAATAAATAAAATAAAATAAACATCACAACCTAAGGCCACAGACATTTTACAAACATAAAGCTCTTCATAATGTGTGAGCGGATATGCGTTGTGGTGCGTGGATATCGGCACAGAACATGAAATCGGAGAGCCGGGTTCGAATTCCAGTTGACTTACTTCAGTAACTCGCAAATACCTTTAGGAAAAGTATTAATCTGTCTCTTCCCTCCAGTTTAGGGTTAAATAACAGGACAGATTGTGTTCCATAGCTTTGGCTGGCAACCAATCTACTGCAAAGAGTAATGACAATCTACTGTGAGATAATCTTCTGCCCAGTCAGTCATGTTTCTTTCGAGACATGATCACCGGATCGAGTATCACGTATGGCACTTATTTGACCAACAGAATGTGTGGGCTGTACTTGTGAGCACAATTTGTTTGTATTTACTTGAGCAACCAGGAAACACTTTAATGAGTATAGCGGAACATTTTCCAGTCAATATGTGGGGATCGCTACAACTAGAATTACCGATGTGCTCATATGCCATATGTTTGTGATTTCCACTTCAAGAGCCTTGTATTTCAAAGATACATTACAATATACATGGTCTGCCATATCGACAAGAAAGCACATTCTGTTATTTTCTGGTCATTCATCGCACTGCCTTGACGATTAGTTTTGATTGTTCTGTCTTTGTGTTTTAGTAGTGTCTTATAAAATTGTTACAGGTCCTATCTCTGTAACTAGGTGTGAGTGAAGTTTTGCAGTTTTCTCCCCATAAAAATTGCATGTTTTCCACTCAAGATATTGCCCGGCTCTATAATGCCGATATTTACTTTCACAACATGCAAGGAGATATAAAAACAACTACGACCAGATATTTATTCAGCCACAGCAACAGCATTTCATAATCGAGGTTTTAAATGTATTTTTTAAAATTATCAAAATGTCAATATACATATCAAACATGTTGGCATGCGAAGCAAAATGTTCAAGAGATTAATAATAATAATATTAATATGGAAAATATAATAATAATAATAATAATAATAATAATAATAATAATAATAATAATAATATGGAAAATATGTAAACAAACACTGGTATGAGCATCACCCAGCACCGGTTACAGAAATAGAAGATATCACCATTCTATGGGATTATACCATCTACACAGACAGAAAAATTGAAGCAAATTATTGTTAAAAAAACAGAAAGAGAAAACTTGCCTATTATTTGATATGGTTTGTCCAGCGGATTGTAATATAGCAATCAAGGAATTCGAAAAACTGTCAAATTACAAAGACCTGGAAATTGAAATAGAGCAAATGTGGAAATTGAAAACAAGAATCGTACCAATGATAGTAGGTGCACTTGGAATAATAAAAGATGGAACAAAATAACACATTGAAAGAATCCCTGGAAACCCCAGATTAAGAGAAATACAAAACATTGTCTTATTAAGTACAGCCCAAACACTAAGGAAAGCTTTGCCTATGTAACGCTAGGGATGATAGGGGAGATAGAAAAACATGAAATGGAGCCATAACAACACTCCACGACCTGCCTTGGGTCTTCCCATAGACTTGCTTGGTAGTGCGACCATAGCAGAAATCGAATTATTATAAAAAATAACATTATAATAATTATAATTCAGACTCTGAGATGAGTGTCGAGAAACAGTTAACCATCTCTATCAGCATCCAAATCATGTTCTTTTATTTTCATTTCCTTACACTTCTCTTCGTTAAAGATTTCTCATTTTCTTTCACTACCCGTACTTCATTGCATGATGTGAGTGAATGCATCACCAGAGATTGGTCCCAGAAATTCAGATCGAGGGATCTGTCCCTTTGTAATGAATTTGTTGGTGACCGATCACAGGTCCCTGAATGGTGAGACCCTGAAGACGCCATAGAGGAAGACAAATACCAAATCTAAGGGAAATTGTTGACATGTTTCCGATGAATCAGTTATCTGCACCGCATAGAAAAAGCATACAAATTTCTCACACACTGTCAGGATCCAATAAGCAATGACTGACAGACTGTGTTTTATTGCCTTCTCGGAACCACAGTCAGTCAGTGCCATACGTGATACACGCTTCGGCGATCATGTCTTGAAGTAGACATGACTGACTGGGCAGAAAATTATCCCGCAGTAGGTTGCCATTACTTTCTGCCGTAGACTGGTTATCAGCCAAGGCTTTATAACCCAATCTGTTCTGTTATTTAACACATAAATGGAGGAAAAAAAATGATTAATATTTTTTCTAAGGGTATTTGCGCGTAAATGAATGCGAGGAATTCAACTGTAATTTGAGCTCGGCTCCCTGATTGCTCGTTCTGAGTCGATATCCACTGCACCCCAGCGCACATCCTGCAACCACAACACAACTTACCCATATTTCATCACATGTCTCGGAAAGATGATGAATTGATACAGACATTGGTTGTCTCTACGAGATCCTGTGCCTCACACTAGAAGATCACCTCTACACCGAAGGACGTTCATGCTCTCTTTCTGATGGACAAATGGTGAGGACCTGCATTCGCAGTAGATGGAACATGTGCATAGGGAATCAAAACGAAAGACGCCAGAATTAGTTATTCGCTATTCCTTCATAGCAATTGCATGCCTCATGTGACGCGGACGGCCAATGCGACAGCATAGCTTGGTGACACCGGGACATTCACCTTATGTCCTGGATATTGCGATAACAGATAAATATCTTACAATAACCTGGTGAAATATTTCGCAAGTGAGGCAGACATGTGTCTGGTAATCAATGCTGTTTATATTTTTTCCTAATAAATCAAAATACATTTTTGGTTATCTTGGAGAAACAAAATGAAAAAGAAGTATACTACAGAATTAAAGAAATGATGAGAAAGAGAAAAACGGAATTAAAATAATAAGCAAAGGAAATAAATCTAAAAATGTCAAAACCAGCTGAGGAAAACGACACTAGGAAGTAAGAAGAAATCATATCGTAACAAATTGCTTTATCTTTTTCAAAGACTTTACGCTAAATCTGAGTGAAAACTGAGAGACCACTCTTATATTTCTTTAAATCAGTCCGAGAACTTCACAGTAAACTTCGGTATCCATTAACCTCTGAAGTTTAATCAGTATAATAAGCTAATTTCTAATCTATTTATTGTATTCGTACTATTGTCCTCATCGTTGTTGCTCTTTTACGACCTCTCGGCCGTTGCTCGATTCGGCCTTCTTCAGGTGCTAGGAACTTCAAGCCAAACCCTTTATTACAATCACTGGTGCACATCATTCTAATTCCTTGTGTGAAGCTCTTTTGGTAGTCATGAGATATCTCCCTCTAACCGGATTCTCTAAGTTACTTGTTCACCACTGCTGTAACCTGGTATTGAACTCTATAATCTGAACTGATCAACAGCTTAAGAAAACCTTCCTCATGATGACTTATTACTGGCTGCATCGAACTATTTTCGTGTTATGCAAGTTTACCTCAGAAGATTTGTACTAATCCATATTATGGATTTAAAATACTTCTCAAAATTGTCTTATCTTTTAGAAAAACCTCCAATTCTGAAACTCGAACCTTTTATTACAATCACTGGTGTATATATTCTAATTCCCTGTATGAAGCCTCTTTTGGTGGTCATGAGTTATCTCCCTCCATCCAGATTTTCTAGGTTACTTGTTCACCACTGATGTAACCTGGTATTGAACTCACAATCCTTTGGGTCAAGTCAATTGAAATAACCAACCTCTATATCCTTAATGGACACATGGCCTAGTGGATACAGACGTTGATTAGTTCCAGTGGAAATTTGGTGTACCTCGCGGGGATCAAACTTTCTACTCAGTTGTGATAGGTTCTAGCATAACAAGCTTGCTAACCATTACACTACGTCGAGGTACCATATTCATTTTCTAAGTCTATAATCTGGACTGATCAACAGATTAAGAAAATCTTACTCACGATGACTTATTACTCACTTCTAGAACATCCATCACGGTATCGAACCATTTTCGTGTTATGCAATTTCACCCAGAAGATTTGTACTAATCCATATTATGGATTTAAAACACTTCTCAAAATTGTCATAGCTTTTTAAAAAACCTCCAATTTTGAAATTCGAACCCGACCCCCAAGGTCAGTGCATTAACGTTAAAACTACTCGGTTATTCAGAAGAAATAAGTGAAAGAAAATAGTGAAGAGTATCATCGAGTATGGATATAGTTGTAGATCTTCATCGTCAATTTGTTGTGGAGTTTTGTGGCGAAACTTCGCCGCAAAGTTGTAATGACTGGTTTGGTCGGTAGTAAAACACGGAACACAGAAGGTAGGTTCAGAACAGTACAGTATAACAAGAACAATATATACAGTGTATATGTTAATAATCAGTAAACAGAAACTTTTACAGTTACGCAGCTTATTGCCTAAAGAGGAAGAGTCTGTTCCTCGTAGGAGGGCAACATGACAGATATGATTTATGAAATATTTGTCTGCAATATATTTTTAATTCGAGCTATGAGTCAGTTAAATGACTACATACATGAGGAAATAGACATGATTGACAGAGCAAATTTTCCTATAGTCGGTTGTCATTACTTTCTGCGGTAGACTGATTGCCAACCAAAGCTATAAAATCCAATCTGCCCTACTATTTTAACCATAGCTGGGGGAAGAAGCGTCTTAATAATTTCTCCAAGAGTATTTGTGCGTAAGTGAATACTACAAATTCGACTAGATTTCGAACTCGAATCTACGATTCCTTGCTCCCTGCCGATATTCACTGCATATCCGTAATTCTACCTATAGACGAATATAAATCATGCATAAATTATGCAACATAATGAAAAAACAAGAGAAATGCATAAGTCTAGGATTTACCCAACAGATATGAATATTCATACGTAAAAAATATGTTAAAAATGTTGTTTGTCAGCATATATATCAATTATTTTTTATGGTGTTGAGATGGTTCTTATATTTTTAATCCTTTCTAGGAATAGGCAGAAGTTTTCTGTTTAGGAATTTTGTTAATTAATCAGTGGATTTGGGGGTGGTTTATTGATTTTTGTGTCTCTTCTGTAATCGGCTCAGCTAGCGAAATCGTATTATTTTTACTTGGCAAATATATTCGAATGAGATAAGAGAAAACTTAAAATTTTCAACTTGCTGCAACGCACGAATGGCAATACGCACCTGCTTCCAAAGATACATGTAGTTCTTGTACACGAAGGAAAACACACTCACACGTACACATATGCACACAAACTTAAACGTGCAGATATGAATATCCATATCAGGAAAAGCAATTAGAAAACGTCGTTGTCAACTGTTATAATAAATCATCAAAAAATACTCAAGACCAGAATAAGGACACATCGATATGATGTGATGGTTAGCAAGCTTATCTCTTTAGAACCTATTATAACTACGTAGTGAATTCGATCCTCACTGGGTACCCCTTATTTTCTGCCTTGTACCACGTCTAAACGGCGCTTAAAAAATCAATAGGGCACCTCTAATTAGTGTAATGGTAAGCAAGCTTGTCTCTCTAAAACCTATTAAAAGTGAGTAGTGAGATCGATCCTCACTGGGTACCCCTAATTTTCTACCTTGTTCCACATCTAAGCGGCGCTTAAAAAATCAATAGGGCACCTCGACGTGGTGTAATATTTAGCAAACTTGTCTCTAGAATTTATTACAACTGAGTAGTGAATTCGATCCTCATTGGGTACCCCAGATTTTCTGTCTTGTGCCACATCTAAGCGGCGCTTAGAAAATCAAAATGAGAAGAGAATAAGTTGCAGCAAAATATCAGGGAAAATATATTTCATAGACATTTTTTTCAGGAGATTAGCCAAGAGGAGACAACATAAATGATTTTACGATTTTTTTAAAATAATCATTTCACCCCAAGCAAGGCATTTCACTGACACTATTGCGCAGAGGTTTACATAGGAGAAAGTGATGAGAAAGTGGGGTTAGTTATAGGAAATGTCAGAAGGAGAGTGATAGACGGGTAAGGATACC
The DNA here is from genome assembly GCA_037127315.1 of Ascarosepion bandense. Classification (NCBI taxonomy): domain Eukaryota; kingdom Metazoa; phylum Mollusca; class Cephalopoda; order Sepiida; family Sepiidae; genus Ascarosepion; species Ascarosepion bandense. Next base: position 2,215,080 of record JBBBDQ010000815.1, on the reverse strand, counting down.
GAGGCTGAGGGTTGGGTATTTGGAATAGTGTTTGAGAGAATATATGCGAGTTAGTGCGTTAGGAGGAGTCTATTGACCTTATATTTAAAATCCTGGAGATTGTAGCTGTCGGGGAAGCAAGTATGTGGAAGGGAATTTCACATGCGGGAAGTACGAGAAAAGAAGCTGTTGGAGTAGAAATTGCGGTTATATTTTATAGGTTTCACTGTAAAAGGGTGGGACGTAGTTGCTAATCAAGTATTTTGTGCAAAATTGTAACTAGGGGTCTCCAGTGAACTAAGTACATCGGAGAAGAAGCCGTGAAAGTATTTATAGACGAGGCACAGGGAAGCCACGTCACGCCGGTGAGAGAGTGACTGCAGCCGGGCTGCTATGTCTGTATCGATCACATTACAGATTCTCCGTTGTATTTTTTCAAGAACCCGAGGAGATTAGCAGGGACACTGGACCAGATGTTTTTTTTTGTTTTGTTTTTTTATAAGCGTTTCACCCCGAGCAAGGCATGTCATTGCCACTACTGCGCAGGGGGCTACATAGAGTGGAGAAAGGATGATTAAATATAGGAAATGTCAGAGGGTGGATGATAGGAGGTTAGGGATACTGAGAATGGTTAAATATAGAAAATGTCAGAGGGTGGGTGATAGGCGGGTAAGGATACCGAGAATGAGGGTTGGGTAGATGAGAGTGTTCTGAGAATAATTGGGAGTTAGTGTGATAGGAGGTGTCTATTGACCCTACATTTAAACACCTGGAGATTGTAGCTGTCGGGAAAGCAGATTTGTGGAAGGGAGTTCCACAGGCGGGAAGGGCGTTCCACAGGCGGGAAGCGCGAGAAAAGAAGCTGTTGGAGTAAAATTTACGGTTACAACTTATCTGTTTAACTGTAAAAGGGTGGGACCTAGTTGCTAATCTAGTATCTCGTGTAAATTCGTACTTAGGCGGTACCAGTGATCTAAGCTCATCGGAGCAGAAGCCATGAAAGTACTTGTAGAAGAGGCACAGGGAAGCCACATCACGCCGGTGAGAGAGTGGTTGCAGCCGGTCTGCCAAGTCAGTATCAACCACGTTACAGATCCTCTTTGTATTTTGTCAAGAAGCCCAAGGAGAGCAGTAGGGGCACCCGACCAGATATGGCAGCAATATTCAATACACGGGCGGATGGTAGATTTGTATATGTGTGGAACAGATTCAGGTGGGAAAAACTTCCGGGCCCTGCACAGAGAGCCGACTTTCATAGCAGCAGATTTGGCAATGGATTCGATATAGTCATTCCATTTGAGGTCCGAGGAGGCGTAGTATTTTACTCTCTGGGAGGCTAGCCTGTCCCATGCTAATGGGAGGTAGATGCGATTGTATATGGTGGTTAGTTGATAACAGCTTCGTTTTAGAAGCATTGAAATTTACTAGCCATTTCCTACCCCAGGCCACTACGGATTGGAGGTCCTTTTCGAGTACGGCAGGGAGGTTTGCTTTGTCGTCCGCACCTGGTTTTTGATCGATGCGAGAATAGATTGTTGTGTCATCTAATGTCATCTGTGGGATCTAATGGCGTCGGGGAGATCATTAATGTAGATCAGAAAGAGCGTGGGACCTAGGATAGAACCTTGAGGGACGCCCGCGTTCGTATGGTAGTTTTGGGAGGCATGCCCATTTAATACCACCTTCAATGTGCGGTTAGAGAGGAATGACTGGATGAGGTCAAACAGATGTCCAGTTATCCCGTAGCTCCGCAGTTTGCACAAGAGGCCAGCATGCCAGACCCTGTCGAATGCTTTGGAGGTATCCAAGACAACGGTTCACGGTTCGCCATTCTTGTCAAGTGCCCGGTATATGTACTCGCTAATGTTCGTTAGCATATCAGCAGTAGATCTGGTGAAGTGAAACCCGTACTGTTTGTCAGAGAGAAGCCTGTGGGCCGTGAGATGCTGAATCACCTCGGCGTTGATAATGGTTTGGAAAACTTTGCCAAAGATCGGAAGGAGACTAATAGGACGGTAATTGGCGGGGTCTGAGGGTTCGCCAGAATTTTTAAATATAGGAACTACACAGGAGGTCTTCCAACAGGCAGGAAAACAGGGAGCAGATATGCATAGGTTATAAAGTTTAGAGAGGACAGAGGAGAGTTCTGGGGCACATTTCTTCAGTACTATGACTGGGATTCCGTCACCGCCGCTCGCTTTGTGTGGGTCAAGTTGTGCAATTATCTTGGCGACCAGCGAGGGTGTAATGTGGACGCTATTTAGTTGAGCCTTAGTTCTGGGTTAGTTCCTAACGAGTCCAGTGTCGAATTGGTGGAGAATCTACGGGCAAAGCATTCAGTCTTGTCCGTTTCGTAGGTGAGAACTTCAAACTCATTGATTAGTGGGGGTATTGAAGTCTTGCTCTTGTTGAGCACGCTTTTGCAGAGTCGCCAGTAATCTTTGGAGCCAAACTTAGAGGATGCTATGCGTTGCCTCATTCTGGTATCAAACGACCTCTTAGCTTCGATGAGTACTTTTTTGCACTTGTTCCGTGCTGAGGCGAAAAGGCGCCTGTTTTGGTTCGACGAGCAGCTTCGATAGAGCCGGAAGAAATGGTTCCGGTGGGCAATGGCGGCCGAGCAAGCGGGTGAGAACGAGGGGGACGAATTTGGTTCTAGTTGGAATTTCCTGGCCGGGATAAAAGCATCGATGCCAGCCTTAACCCAAGAGGAGACCCGGAGGCACAGTCTTCGACAGGAAGATCGAAGACGTTGTTCCAGGGAACGTCGCAGAGGAAGTTGCGGAACGAGTCCCAGTCTGCTCTCTGCTAGCAGTATGATATTCTGCTGGTCTGGTTTTGTTGGGTAGAGTTAGCGCGGATTGAGATGTTGACGCAGACTACGGCGTGGTCAAGGGGGAAGAGTTGCCTGGTAGTGCAGGAGTCTGGGATGGAGGTAAAGCAAAGATCGAGTAAAGAGTCCCTTCTGTTAGGGTTATTAGAGAAACGCGTGGGGAAGTCCACCACTTGCGTAAGAGCTTGGGTTATTGAAAAATACATGGTGCGGATCCCAGCAAGGTCGGTGGCTGACTTTTCAAGCCACTTGGTGTGGTGGGCGTTATAATCGCCAAACACAAATATATGGGCAGATGAGTGAGAAGAAATGGCCCTGTCGATATTAGTAGAGATGCTATCAAGTACCGTACAGTCAGAGGAGGAGGTGGGGCGGTAGAGGAAGAAGAGATAGCTAACCGAGCTTAGAAGTGAGAGACGGAAGCACATGAAGGAATGATCCATGGATTCAAGAGATGTGATCCTGGCTAGGGGGAGTTGTTCGCTGACATATACACCAAGCCCATGCATATAGACATTGGAGTCCTTCCTGAAGAGGGGAAGGTAACCAGGAACGAACAGCTCCGAAGAGGGGATAGAAGGGTCAAGGTTAGTCTCACATATAGCTAAGATATCCGGTGAGTTAGTTAGAAGGAATGATTCTACACTATTAAAGTTAGTGCGAATACCTCGTATGTTTGTGAAGGAAACGCAGATAGGTTTGGGCGATTTATGACTAGCTGGTTTAGTCTTGCTGTTTTGTTTATTTAATTTCATGCTGGTTTTAGCTGTGGATAGAGAGAGGTCTAGAGTAGGGTCAGTTGTTCGTTAATTGCAGTTGGAGGATGGTGAATGGTGCCGCCTGCAGCATAATGTGGCCTCGGGGTTGCCCATCGGAAATTCATGCAGGGACGCCCGTCCATGCGCGAAATGGCACTAAAGGAACCTCGATATTATTAAACTGTTGATCAGAGCAGCCTCTCAAGACGCTACGCAAGAGTTCGGGCTCTTAACTACCAGTCGGAAGCAGCAACCAGGAAACTGCCAATCCAGTACCCTCAGAATGAAGAGACGTTGCCGCCATACTCACCAACTGCAAAAAGCTTCCAGCCGAACCGACATCAAGACCGAAAAAGAGAGAGATGAACGGGAACCCCTTCCTAAACAAGAAACAAGGCGATCACCTCTCGGGTGGATGGTAGATTTATATATGTGCAGGATATATTCAGACGGAGTAAGCATCCGTGCCCTGCACAGAGGACTGACTTTCATAGCTGCGGATTTAGCAATAGATTCGATATATTCCACTTCAGGTCTGCTGAGAGTGTGAGGCCAAGGAGGCGTGGTGTTTTACTCTCTGGGAGGCAAGCCTGTTCCATGCTAATGGGAAGTAGGTGCGATTGTCTATGATGGTTAATTGATAGCAGCTTCGTTTTGGAAGAATTAAAATTTACGACCTTTTTCTTACCCCAGTTCACTACGAATTGAAATCCTTTTCCAGCTCGGTAGCAAGGTTCGCTTTGTCGCCACACCAGATTTTTGATTGAGGAAAAAGTAAACGGTGGTGTCATCGGCGTACATGCCTACTTGGGATCGTATGACATCAGGGAGATCATTAATGTAGATCAGAAACAGTTGGCGATTTAGAATTTAGAAGTGAGTCAGTCTGAAAAAGTTTTCAGCAACATTATTTCTCAAATCCATCAGTACCTTATATATATATATATATATATACACACAGACACACACACACACACACATATATATATATATATATATATATATATATATATATATATGTCATATTAAATAAATTGCAAGCATAGTGTCTGCTTATTTTTTATAAAATGCGTTCATACTCAAGGATAATCTTTCGCCCATTATAACTGAAAGATTTAAGAAATGAGCCGTAACTTTGTTTTATGATTCATTTTGCGATATTTCTAAGTATTTTCAATCTCCTTCCGAGATCATCTTTAGGGACGTTATACAAAAGATAACCGCAAAACTCTGTTGCTAAAAATGACTGTAAATTTTCGTCTTGCTTCAAATATAACTGTTGACAAATTCCTTAGCGTTCATTAGAACGTGAAAATTACGCAAAATGGATTTTTTTTATGTGGTAATATTATGGACATATACGTGTTAAAACATGGAATAAAACTGTTCTTTATATAAAAATTTTAGAAGATTACTACAGTATTCATAGCTGATTATATGAAATGATGGCTTAAGTTTTTTAATGAATATGATCAAGAATCTATTGTTTTATTTTGTTGTTTTCTTGGTGTAGGATAGTTGTGTTATCGATCTTTATTTTTTTATATTGTGAATGTAGACAGGAATGTTGTGGTTGAGTTCTAGAAATGGACAAATGGTCAGACATCTGTAATGTAAAACGCCCTGTTAATTTCTTCTTCTTCTTCTATGTGCCCTGTTCCTTCAGGACGTAGGCGATCATGGTTCTCCACGTCTTCCTATCGTTTGTGGCTCTTAGTATGTTTGCTTCTGTTACTCCTGGCAACCCCCGTTCCGTCATCCATCTGATCAGGCCCTGCAAATATGTTATCCGCTGCCTTCCTCTGTCTCTTTTCCTTCTATCTGGCCAGTCAGTTTCAGGTTCTCCAGGCTCTCCTTCCTCATTGCGTGTGCCAGGAAATTCAATTGTCTCTTCCTGATGCTCAGTATTAATTTCCTTTTTGATGATATTCGTTCCAACACCTCATCGTTGTTTGCATGCTCAGTCCACGATATCCGCAGCATCCTTCTGTAGAACCACATTTCCGCTGCTTCCAGTTTTGTCCTCATTTTCGATGATATTGTCCAGTATTCACTGCCGTATTGAAGAGCTGACATCACATAGCAATCCAGCACTCTTTTCTTTGTTTCTAGTGAAATTTTCTTGTGTGTTAGTACTTCACTCAGCTTCTGGAACGCGTCCTTTGGCATGCAAATTCGCCTTCGGATCTCTGTGTCGCACTTTCCATCTCCTGTTAGAACACTTCCTAGGTATTTACATTTTTGTACTTGCTTGATTCCGGTATCCCCCACCTGTATTTGGCATTTTGGGTTGTATCTTTTGCTGATGACCATGCATTCAGTTTTCTTAACGTTTATTTGTAGTCCTTTTTTGTCACTCTCCACCGTTACCTTCTGTAGGAGGTTTTGTAGTTTAGGTGTTGTAAATTTAACATGTATAGTTGTTTCTTTGTTTTGTTTTATTTTGTCAGATATACATTCTTCTAAGGGACATTTGTATTGACATATACTGTTGGTTTTACGTATTGCATCAGTTAATGTGAAGAAGCTATTCCGGATAATCAAATTATTAGCATTGCATTTTTATAACATATTTTTCCTTTAAAATTTTTATTAGGATCAACTGGAGATATATTAGTACGAATGAGATTTTTTATGATGTTTTTATGCTGTTGTAGTTATCGTGCATCATGTTGCAATAAAAAAGTTTGATATATTTAGGGTATTTTGTGGAAGTACCATATTCTGTTTGATGTTGCTGAGGTTTTTTGAATATCGTCTTGTTTCTTCATCTGCAATGTGGTTTGGTAAGTTATTACTAATAAGAGTCTGCTTAGTATTTTTTAGTTCAGAGTAAAATAACTTTTTTGTGGTGGAGTTTATTTTTTCTCTGTTAATTAAATTCTGTATCATTGCTATTTTGTAATTGTTAGGACATTCACACTTATAGTTGAGAGCGCCAGAGTTTTTGCTGGTTGGTTTTTGTATAAAGGGAGATAGTAAATGTGTTATTGTTTGTGACTATTAAAATGTCAAGGAAAGGGATTTTCTTATCTTTGTTAAGTTCGTATGTGAACCTGAGGTCAGCGATTTTTAAAAGTTTTTTCTGGAGTTATTTTTTTATGTTTTTTAACTAACATAAGTATATCATCTACATATCGTACGTAGATGGAGGGTTTATTAAGGGTGCTAAATGTATTATTTACTAGGTTGGCCATGTAAAAGTTGCTGAAAAAAACAACCAGCAAAAACTCATGTAGAATAAAGGTAGCAATAATTGAAGAATTATTAATAAACATAAAGAAAAAACAACACTCAATAATATCAACTACAAACTCGCTAACAACATATTATTCTACAAAAATACATAACACTACATAAATTCTGTTACACGTAAAATAAAATCCATACTCGATTTCTGGTATTCACGCATCAAATTCTTCCAGTGTATTAGTTTAGTATAATCGACTTACTTCTTTAACCGACATCAAAGAAAAAAATCAGTGTGTTAAGTCAGGACTTCTGGGATACATAAAAAATGTAGTTACTTTTTAATCACAAAGCAAAGAGTTTAAGTTTTTATTTAAATTTCCTTGATTTTTTTCATTTTTTTCCTTTTTGAAAATAAAAGAAAAATTTATAATAGTAAAATTAAATAAAAAAATAAACACTGTACCTATTTCACTGAAGCTCGATTGATGCCTTGGCCAAATACACGAGAACATATGTATAATCAGTCAAAAAATGAAAGGAAAGACATTTAACGCAATATATTTAATGATTTCTTCTGACAAGGAAACTGAAATTTGGTCTACGAAACTCAGGAGTAGAGGTGCATAATGTAACATCAATCATTTAATAGCTTATATATATATATATATATATATATATATATATATATATATACAGAAAATCTAAGCAGGAGCCAACAAACCTACCTGACGTGCCTTACGTTGAAACCTAGGTAGGTTTGTTGGCTCCTATTTCGATTTTCTGTCTTTGTTGCTCTACCTTCGTATTGAGCGCTTTAGCGTTAGGGTTTTCGTCTTGGGTTTTTTCTTTCTTACGGGTACTTGATATTTTGTTCTTGTACTTCTTTTGTTTCTTTTTTTACCTCCCCCTCTTTCCCTCCCGAGTTTGTCCTTGGTGTGTGGTTCAAGACGATATAAATTATAGCTTAATTAGTACTAGTTTTGGTAGAGTTAGTTCTGTTACTATTGGTATTGTATTTACTATAGCTAATATTATATATATATATATATATATATATATATAGAGAGAGAGAGAGAGAGAGTGAGAGAGAGAGAGAGATTATAAATAGTGCGAGAAGCCGTCATCGTTTTGTTTCAAGTGTAGATTTATTGTTGCTATTATAATTATTAATATTTCAGGATTTTGTATGATATATTACGTGTCCATAATGGTATTTGTGACGCTACACAATTCTAAAGTTGACTCTCGTCAGGATATCTTCACTCATCTATTTATACACGATACTTTGGCCATCAGAAATGTAAACGGATCACGATATGCGAAGTCCCAAGTTAATTCGCCTGAAGAGAGTCCACTATAGACTCGAAACACGTGTAGCGTCACAAATACCATTATGGAGACTTACTATATCATGCAAAAAGTAAGTAATATTAATAATAATAATAATAGCAACAATAAATCTACATTTTAACCAAAAATTTCAAGGCTCTCGCACTTTTTATTCTATACCAATTTCTCTCGTTGGAACAACCCTATTTCTGTTTTTAATATATATATATATATATATATATATATATATATATATATATATATATATATATATATATATATATCATTGTTAATCGCAGAAAAGGTATTAGTGTTAAATTAGTTTTTATTTTTTTTATCAGTCAGGTAAAACAAGTTTTTTTTCCTGGAGTGTTATGGTCTTATTTTCTTCTTGGCTGCCGTGTCATGCGATTTAAAATTGTGTATTTGAGCAGCAAACTTTTTTTTATTTAGGTTTCATTGAAAATGACGGACAAGGTATTTCTTATCGTGAATTTTAGTGCTTCCAAAACGAAGCTGCTATCTGTTAACCACCATAGACAATCGCTCATACCCCACATTAGCATGGATCAGTCTAGTCTCCCTGAAAGCAAAACACTGCGCCTCCTCAAACGAACTCTTTCGGCAGACCTCAAGTGGAATAACTACATCGAATCTACAGTTAAATTTGCTGCTAGGAAAGTCGGATCCCTGTGTAGGGCAAGGAATTTTTCCCGCCTGAATCCATCATGCACATATATACATCTACCATCTGCCCGTGCATTGAATACTGCTGCCCCATCTGGTCGAGTGCCGCTGCTATTCACCTCGGTGTTCCTGACAAAATCCAACAGAGAAACTGCAATGTGATCAATCCCGACTTGGTAGTCATGCTGCAGTCACTTTATCACCGGCGTAATGTGGCTTCCCTCTGTCTCTTCTGCAAATACTTTCACGGCTTCGGCTCCAGCGAGCATAGCTCCCTGGTGATCCCACTGCATGAATTTACTTGAGCTACTAGACTCGGAACTAGATATCATCCTTTTATAGTGAAACCAATAAAATGAAACTGGAACTTATACTCTAGTAGCTTCTTTTCTCGCACTTTCCGCCTGTAGAATTCCCTCCTGTATACTTGCTTCCCCGACGGCTACAATCTCCAAATATTTAAATATAAGGTCCATGGCCATCTTGTGTCTCTCTGACTCGCATCCTTTTCCCTCATGTTCTTTTATCCCTCATGTTATATATATATGTTGTACCAAAAATATTTTTACAAACTTTAGGCACGGGTTTCATTTTAAAACAAGAATAAAAGATTATATAATCATATGTCCGTAAATTCATCGTCTTTGAGTTAGTAAGTTTAAAGTTTATGCAGTGGCAGTTAAATATACAGTCCAAATTACAAACGTAACTACTTTTACAATTTTTTTCTAAATGAGACGAATACAGGAGTTGCTCTAGTATTACCCTCTATACAGCACTATGACAGGCTAGGACAGCTTGTGTGTCTTAATGACTGGATCGTCCCTGACAGCCTGTAGCGTGTGTTCTTCGTGGTTAGCCTTACGAGTGAATCTCCGTCTTCATCGATCCATAATTTGTGGTGCCAAGAATCATGTCGTAGTAAAGCGACGATAAGCATCAGCAAAGACTGAATAACTCGGTTAGCTTTGGTATAGAAAAGCAAACTGATACAGCTGTACAGCTTTGCGTCCATTACCATTAGTGTGACAGTAAAAAATCATATTTACCTGCACACGGTATGAATATATGTCATTTTTTAATGAAACACTTCCCAGTTTGCTCACTGCAACAAAAGTTAAACTTTTAAGATAGACGAGACCCAGATGTACACGAATGACAAATCTAACCTAAACTATATGACAACAGAGCATCATTTAACAAAATTTTTTCTTTAAACTTAATGTTCCAAAAGCGAAAGATTTTTATACAGACTTTTCTCTTTGTTTTTGTTTTTTTTTTTAATCATTTCACCCTGAGCAAGTCGGAAACGCCACTGATGTGCAGGGGCCTACATAACTGTAAAAAGATTAATTAGAAAAGAGTGAGGAGTACAAACTAGTTAGAAAGGAACAATAGAAAGCAGGTGCGATGACAGATACATAGGTGGAGAGAAAGGGAAGGTTATACGAGGGTGGGGGAGAGAGCTAGAGTCCAGTGGTTAATAGATGCGTTTTGACTTTGCATTTAAATTTCTGGAGGTTATAGCCATAAGGAAAGCAAGAATACGGGAGCGTGTTCCACATGCGGGAAGTTCGATAAGAAGCTGCAGGAGTAGAATTGTCGTCTGCATTTGGCTAACCTGACTGTGAATGGGTGGGACCCAGTTGCCAGTCTGGTTGCACGAGTAAACACCTGTTGAGGAGGCACCAGTGACTTAAGTTCATTGGAGCAGAAGCCATGAAGGTATTTATAGAACAGACAAAGGGATGCCACATTCTTCAAAAATGTGTTATGGTAATCATTTTGTCTTCAAAAATGTATTGTTGATAACATTTTTCCTTCAGAAATGTATATTTTCATATAATGCCTACTTTGATGCATATATTTCTATAAAAGTGTATTTTTATAGTTTATAGTGTTTTGACCCAAGTTTGGGGGTTAACTCTTTGCCCATATCGGGGACCCTAACTGGTGCTACCAGTCCTGGTCAGGGTGAACCTGGGAATAACACCAATTAAGAGGTGGTTCCATGCTCTTCACATCCTACAAATCAGAGGCCTTGATGCCGGATGCAGTTTACCGTTACGCCCAGGACCCTTTTCATGATATCTAACGTAATTGTCCTATTCTTTTGTATATTGTTCAGTTTCTGGAAAGATCTTTCATTATTCCGATGCGCGTTCAGATTTATCTGAAAAGATGCCGCTGAAATCCAAAATCTCCAACGTGTGAACATATTATATTTTAAACAATAAGTTTCCAGCTTTCAAAAAATACAGCGAAGGACTTTTGCATGTAACTAATGAGAAACATTATGTTTTCTTGCATGTATGTATGTATGTATGTATGTATGTATGTATGTATGTATCTGTCTCATTCTCTTTCTATCTATCTATCAATCTATCTATCTATCTATCTATCTATCTATCTATCTATCTATCTATCTATATCTTTCACTCACTCACTCTTTGTCTCTCTATTTATCTATCTGTCTATATATAAATATAGGTAGGTAGATAGATAGATAAATAAATAGATAAATAAATAGATAGATAAATAGATAGATGTAACAACGACAATTTACAAATCGCAGCTGTATCTCTCACTGTATAATTCTGTTAGTTTCTTTCTATTTATATATCTCAATAAGTCTCTCTCTATCTATCTATCTATCTCTCTCTCTTATTCTCTCTCCCCTCCTCTCTCTGTCTATATATATATATATATATATATATATATATATATATATATATATATATATCTAAATATTATATTTGCTTGTATAAATGTATGTACCCATGCATGCATGTATGGATATATGTATGTAACAATTTATTTATTTCATTCTGTTCAAATATATTTTTGCATGTCACTCACTTGATATTTATCTATCTATTTGTCTGTCTGTCTTTTTCTCTCTCTCTCTCTCTCTCTATATATATATATATATGTGTGTGTGTGTGTGTGTGTGTGTGTGTGTGTGTGTGTGTGTGTGTGTGTATAATAACTCAAACACAAACACAAATATAGCTGGGGACTTTTGCATTCACCTGCCATTTAAATAATGTTTCCCCACCAACAAGCATTTATCCACCTTACCCACTTGTTCATGAGTAATATTTCATTTATAAAGCCATTCCTCCTTCAGGCAGGCTCCTTATCACGAGCAAAGCAGGTGTTTTCCTGCGTAAACTACACGAATAGCCTTTCGACGAACACACGCCATTTTCTTTCGCTTCTTTTTTGTTCTTCCTCTCTGTTTAGCATCCTTTGCGCAGACGATCTATAAACGATTGCGCATGTATGAAACATCATATATATATATATATATATATATATATATATATATATATATATATATATATTCAAGTAACAATAAGCAATGTAAAAATGCAGAGATTTTACGTATTTGTATTTGAAAACGTTGGGCCACTTTTGATTTAAATAATTTCAATTGCCAATTCAGCTGAATGATCCGTATATGAAAAGTGGAGTCTCACAAAAGGTCGATTATTATAGACGTAATCTTAATTTGATATTCGTAACGGGATAAAAAATCAATAAATATATAAACATGAATACGAAGATGTATTGATATTTGCGTGAAGTGAAGAGTGGGAACTGAATCTTGAGTATTTTACAGTACGACAGGGAAAATCTAAACCACCGACTGAGCGTGACAGGAGGGATATATATAAATATACATATACATATATATATATATATATATATATATGTGTGTGTGTATGTGTGTGTGTGTGTGTGTGTGTGTGTGTGTGTGTGTGTGTGTGTGTGTGTGTGTATGTGCATGTGTGTTAGTTTATATAAGAGCAGTATAGCTCGACGTTGTTCGGTTGTAATGTAAGCTTTAAAACTAATGCATGATTCTGGAGCTCAGACGCAGCCAAAAGAATTTTTGTGTGATGTTTGGTGAGAATCAGATAAAAATTGTGGATTTGTATAAAGGACATACAGACAGATAAACAGATACACACGCAAACATCTTGCCTTTATATAAATATATATATATTCTGAAAGGATTTTTCTGTTGCTGAGGTGATGTGTTGTCCCCCGTGGGGATCTTCATATCGAAATGGCCATTCTACATCTTTGAATTAATCCTTTTTTAATATATATTTGCTCTGTAATATTTTATTACATGGAGCTCTCTTCCTGTATCATTTTTTAATATTAAAATAAAATTTTTAATATTAATTAGGACCGGTTTTTTGGAATTTACCTTCCTGCTTTTTTCCCTTGGATTGAAGTATCTGAATTAAAATATATATATAAAATCGATTTTCTGCGCTATTGTAAGAACAGCAGCCTTGAAACTTCTGAATATCGTTTCTTATGTCTTTATCTATGAGTGTATCAAATTTGATTAAAATCGGACCACTCCTTCTATGACCTGATTTTTTCGATTATCGATTATCGATATTTATCGAGGGTACCTCGACACAAAACCTAGCTAAGAACACTCGCAGAAGCTTATAGTACAACTGTGTAAATTTTCAAGAAAATTGGTTCAGCCGTTTTAGAGTCTATATGTAACGGACACACACACCTACAGACACACTCAAACACACACACTTATACACACAGACAACGTTTCATTTAAAATAAGTTTAGATTCTGACATTTGCAATCATATAGATAAATCTATTAGTTTTGAACCTTTATAATCATATAATCACCATCTTTATATTCAAGTATATACAATCATATGACAAAAACTATTTTTATTTAGACCTTTACAATTATATAACCAACACTGTTATATTCAGATATTTACAGTCTTATACCCAACACTAATAAGGTTGGACGTTCACAATTATTTTATAAACACTATTACGTTTAGACTTGGGGCATCTCGCCGTGGTGTAATGATAGTGAGTTGTGAGTTCGATTCTCGCTGTTTGCCCTATACTTTCGGCCACATCTAAACGGTGCTTAAAAAATCACCTATTAGGTTTAGACTTTTTAAATCATGTAATCAATTTTGTTACATTCAGATATTTACAGTTTTATAACCAACATTGTTTCGTTTATTCATTCAGAATCATATTACAAACACTATTACGCTTAGACCTTTACAATCGTATAATTAGCACGATCACATTCAAATACAGCCAAAACTATTTCGTTTAGAGACTTACAAACATAACCAATATTATTACATTTAAATCTTTACAATTATATAACCAACACTATTGTTAAAACATTGAATTTATAAATCCACATTATTTCACTTAGTACTTTAAATTATATAACAAAAACTAAAACGTTTGCATATTTACAATTTTTTAATCAAAACTGTTATATTTAGATATTTACAATTCTGTAACAAAAACGCTTATATTTAGACCATTTAATTTACATCAAACAAAAATTGAACGTTTAGGCCTTTGCAATCACATTATCCACAGTTATATTCAGGTATTTATAATAATATAATCAACTCTATTTTTTAGTAAGTTACAATTATAGAGCCAACACTATTATGATTAGTTTTTGCAAATATATAGCCAACACTTACATTTATATATTTACTAGCATATACTCTACACTCTTACATTAGAGATATTTGCAAACATATATCTAAAATTACTACATTTACATCTTTGCAATTATGTAATTAACACATTTGCATTCGTGCCTTTACAATTATATAACCAACACTAATACGATTAGATATTTTCAGTCATATAATCCAACTCTGTTACGCTCAGATATCTACAATCATATAGCCATTCTGTTACATTTAAACCTTTACACTCATATAATTAACATTATCACGTTTTAAACTTCACGATTACATAAACAACATTATCACGTTTAGAATTTATGATCAGCAGTTACATTCAGATATTTACAATTATATAACCAAATTGCAACATTTGAATCATTGCAATTATAATACCAACACTATTAAGTTTGGAATTTTAAAATTACATAACCAGCACATATAGATTTCGTGTTACAACTGCAATGATTAATTTTCTAGATTTATAATGTTGAAATTTCACACTGGTTACGAGAATGCCATTCCTAAATTTTTACCCAGTTCTTCGTAGTACAAAGAGAAATTAACTTTAAACCTTACGACAAATATTTAGAAATGTGTTTCGAGCAAAATATTTAACAACAGTAGGTTGCCATTGCTTTCTGCGGTAGACTGGTTGCCAGCTATGTCTATAGAAACCAATCTATCCTGCTTTTTAACCCATAACTGGAGGGAAGAGACGAATTAATACCTTTCACAAGAGTATTTGTGCGTAAGTGAATGGCAGGAATTCAACTGGAATTCGAACTCGGTT
>JBBBDQ010000815.1:2140000-2195000 GCA_037127315.1 Ascarosepion bandense | reverse complement strand
ATTCACTAACAGACTGATAATACAATTTGATCCAAGGCAAGACATCTTAACGGCCGATCACAAAATACAGGAGAAATAAAGAAAGTCCTCTGTAAGACGGTTTTAATTGTTCCACGTCAGAATTAGCGGATATTGACAGAAAAGCAAAATATAACGGTGGCAAATAAACAGTTTGAATAATGACATAGCTATAATTTTGAGAGTTTCTGATATACATATATATATACATATATATATATATATATATATATATATATATATATATATATATATTAAATTTAGTGTATCGAGGCAGAAAGTAATTTTCTAAACATATGCTGTTAAATATAAGAGACAATGAATGTCTATTATGTTTAATCATGAGCCGTTCTAAACGTCGTATTTTTGCTTTAATTTCAGTTGAAAATAAAGACAAAAATTCTCCAACATTTGGATAATTATTTATTGATTTTCTTCTAAGACTTCGGCTCACATGAGCCATCTTCAGAGAGGCTGTTTAAACTGAAACATTATACCATCCACTATCACCGACGATTTGATTTTGTGTTGACATAAAACTCCGCTTGGCATCGGCAATAGTTACCAAAAATAATAAACGCAGTTCTTAAATTTGCGATGCGGTTTTATGACGTCACACCGCGTGATAGCGCGAAATGACAACAAAACCATATAGTCAAATGCAATGTAATATGTTATTTCCTGTTTTAAAGTTGATTTTATTGAGTGTTGGTTGTTTCGATTTGATGTACATGGCCTCCAATATCTGCAGGTTCCTCTTACTGTGTGTATGAGTAAGGATCACCGTATTGTTGACCAAAATCTGTCTGATATTACCTACATATTTATGTTTTTCAGAGAAATGTTGTTTAATAGTACTCTGATCAGAAAGATGACATGTAAGTCTACAGGAGAGCGTGGTTGTTGTAAAACCAATATATGTACTATTTTTTTTATTAGTATCAGAGATGCAATCTCTGATTGTGCATGTAAATTGGTACACTACATTGGGTTTTTGTAGAGCATTAATTTAATAAATAATAACCCAACTAGCACGAAACTAAATTCTCTACAAAAAAACAAATAGACGAAGAATTAGACAGATTAGTAAATGCAGGTAACCTTCTAAAATTGATTTTTCGGAATGTGCTGCTCCAGTGGTATACGTTAAGAAGAAGTCAAATCAGATCAAAGTATGAGCTGATTTGTCGACGGATTTGAACGCATAATTAAAAGACCTTTATTATCTTCTACCTAGCGGCGAAGAAATATTCAACAAATTAAACGGAGGCAAAATTCTTTCAAAAATCGATTTATCAGAAACTTACCTAAAAATCCAGGTTGACGATGAACGCTCCAAACTGCTGTGTATAAATACACATAGAGGTCTATATAAATTTAATAGATTGGTTTTGGGGTCAAGGTTGCACCGGATATTTTTCAATGGGTTATGGAAAACATGCTGAGCAACCTTGGTTTGCAACTGACGACATTCTAGTTACGAGTGAATCAGTGAGAGATCATAGAGAGCATATAATAAGCGAATTCGATAAAATCCAGGAATATAGTTTTAAAGTTAAAGAAGCTAAGTGTGAATTTTATTTAACCCAAATAAAATATTTAAGACACATTATTGATAAAGACATTCGATGACCGGATCCTAACAGGGCTACGGCGATTAAGGACATGCCGGTCCCGTATAACGTACAAGCACTGCAACGAATTTTAGGCCTAGCAAATTTCTATCAAGTCTTCATAAAGAACATGCATAACTTGAGAGCTCTGTTGAATGATCTTTTAAAGGAAGATAAATTCTAGCATTGAACACCAGAATGTCAATCAGCTTTCGAGAAAATAAAAGATACACTAACGTCAGACCTTTCCCTCACCCACTATAACCCAGAATCGGATGTTATAGTAGCGAGGGATGCCAGCTCTTATGGCATTGGCGCCTGTATATTACATAAACTTCCGGACGGAACGAGAAAACCGATAGCGCATGATTCCCGATCTTTGCTGCAAGCAGAAAGGCAGTCTTCACAGATCGAAAAAGAGACATTAAGTATAATCTTTGCTGTGACCAAATTCCACAGATATCGTCATGGCAGACATTTTACTCTAGAAACCGAACAAAAGCCGCTGCTGACGATACACGGAAGTAAAAATTATTGCCGGTGTACACCGCTAGCAGACACATTTGATGGGGAAAAATATTGTTGAAATACAATTTCAAAATCGAGCATTTGTCTTCCAAGAATATTTGCCACGCTGACAGATTATCCACCTCTCGTTCCTAAATCTAAAGAGTTTTTCGAAAACTCGATAATCGCAACATTGAGAACGGATTGCAAAATAAAATACATGATCGCCAACATCATAAGAGAGCTCCCAGTTACATTATCCATCATTAAAAGAGAGGCTCTGAAAGACGAGTTCATTACGTCTACTAAGAATAAAATTTACAAAGAAGACTCAAGTGTGCCTAAGGTTTTTTTTTCTATATGTGATGAGGTACTATTATACAACGAAAGAGTGGTGATACCAAGAAGTTTGCAAAAGAAAAAACGTCGGGTCTTTCATACGGACATCCTGGAAAAAACCGAACTAAAAGCATCATGTGATTTTATGTCTACTGGTCTCACATGGACAGAGATATCAAAGGCATGAATGACGCATGCTAAAGATGCGCGTTTGCTGCTAAAGCTCCACCAGTTACGTGCAAGCCTTGACCGAAGACGGACCAGCCATGGCAGAGGATAGATGCCAATTTTGCGGGACCATTAGAGGATCACTATTACCTCATAGTCGTAGATAGCCACACTAAATGACCGGAATCCTCAGATGTAAAAGACCAACCACAGGATGCACAATAGCTTTTCTGCATTAAATATTTGCACGTTTCGGCGTTGTGAATTGCGTAGTAACTGATAACGGAACGCAGTTCATATCTTGCGAATTCAAACAATTCTGCGAAACGTTTCAAGTGAACCATATCACAACTCTACAATATCACCCTAGGTCCAATGGGCAAGTGGAACGTTTCATCAACACATTGAAATGAGAACTTAAGACATCACAGGCCACACCTACTGAGAAGGCGCTGCAACAGTTTCTGCAGGTGTATAGAATTACTCCAAATCCCAATACACCAACGGGACTTTCACCAGCAGAAACGATGTTTGCGAGAAAAATCAGATCAGTTTTCAACAAACTTATCCCCAAGCAAATTAAATTCAAAAAGACAATCACACTTCCCAGGAAAGGTTACTTTTGTGGCGAAAAAGTACTTTTCAAAGTATACAAAAATATTATGACGTTTTGGAAAGTGGGCATTATGAAACAAAGAGTGGGAGACCTGGTCTACATGAGACAAGGTCCCAAGAATATACATAAGCGCCACAAAAATCAAATAAGGAAATGTTGGACAACTGGCATAAATGATTCCCCACCGATAATATCTATCGGCACAATGAAGTGCCGATAGATATTATCTTCGAGAATTTCAACCTCGAGGCACACCAAACTTCACCCGAAAAAAGGCGATCTAGTAGGAAAAGGAAGTTCACGGATGCTTTGATCGTCGACTCAAAACGAAAAAAATATTAAACAGCTTTTCGTGGGGAAATGCTCTTGGAAGTTGTGTTGTGGGGAGTTACCCACTTAATAATGGACACTTCTTTGCCTATATTAACCGAGAGTTAATTACTCTCGAGAACAGAGCCTGGGTGACAGAGACACTGGTTTCCAGTACGACTTCAGTTCAGCTCAGCCTAGTCTGTCTGCCTGTCACTTGTAGCCAAGCTATTATTACTCTTCCTCATTGGTATCTCTTGTTGACGTAATATATGTTCTTGACCAACCACAGTGTTGACTAATTTTATGGTCCCAACCTGGTCGATATCAGTAATTTTATTTGATATACTAAACAAATGCTTTAAGAAGAAAAAAATAATAGATACAAAATAAACTTAATATTTTATAATAGCTTTTTGCTTTGATCGCAGCCTTCATTCTGTCAGGCATTGACATCACAAGCTTCTTTAATGTATCTAATGGTATCTCCTGCCAAGCAGCTTTTATTTATTCCCAAAGTGTGTCTTGTGCAGTAAGATTAGATTTATCAATTTTTTTATCCAAAATATCCCATAGATGTTCAATAGGATTTGTGGAGGTCAATTCAAATTTCGAAGGCTTCCTTCCTCTTCCTTTTTAGTCAAATAATTCTTAGGAAGGTTTAGCTTTTCACCCTGTATTTGAATTTCAGTAAGGTTTTGAGGAAAATCACCCCTGCCTGTCCTAAAACTTTTGCATACTACCGGTAGTGTGCAAAAGTGTTAGAACAGGGGTGATTTTAAACTTTATTTTGATGACTCATAAAAGATAAAATAGTTCTTATCCTAATACTTTTGCCGCTACTCTCTCTCTCTCTCTCTATATATATATATATATATATATATATATATATGGGGTGGGGGTGGTGCGCGCTTTTGACCGGTATAACTACATCGAAATAATTTGCTCAATCCCCAAATGGATCCCTTTCTTACACAGCTACCTGTAACTTCACAGTTAATTTGTTCTAGTTACTTATTATTCGAGTCCCCCTTTTTTTTCTGTATTCTGTTAAATACATAAGCTGATGCGCAACACCACTTTATTGACTTAGTCGTAACCTTTCTTTCGCACTGACAGCTTGGTAATGCATGCATATGCTAATGAACAAGCGTTATATTCCCTTCATATTTGTACTGAAAGGCAAAAAAACAAAGAAGGACAAATAAAAGCGGGAAAAATCAGTAGGATTGCATTATAAATGTGTAGAACAGAACGTATCTGTGGCGTTGTGTCCGAGAGAAATGGAAGGTGGCTCTATTAAGGGACCGTCAAAGCGGTTGATTATCCAGTGAAGAAAGGATAAGACGAACAGAAAAATGGAGGCATCTGTTATGCTGGGATTGACAGGTCGGAAGAAAAGGACTGGAGATTAGCAAGTCAAGACGAAATTAGATAAAAGAAGAAAGTAGACAAAAAAATAAAAAAGAATTAAAAGTGTGTATATAAGAAAGGAATAATGGATGTGCCGGGCGGTTGATATACTCGTAAGCGAATAAGCCTAATGAAAAGAAGAAAAGGTTTGACATATGGGAAGGTATATTAATAATAATAATAATAATAATAATAATAATAATACGAAGAAGAGATGGAGGTGGATGGAGAGAAAAGATAAATGACCAATGAAGATGTGAATAATAATAATAATAATAATAATAATAACAATAATAATAATAATAATAATAAATAATAATAATAATACAAAGAAGGAGCAGCAGAAGTAGTGTAGGCATGTGGAGAAAACAGATAAATAAATGATAAAGATGTGAAGAAAGATACTAATAATAATAATAATAATAATAATAAAAGCAAGAAGAAAAATTTAGACGAAAAAGGGTCCAAAGAAAGTAGTCACAGAAAGAGGGAAGGAAAAAGAAAAAAAAAAAAACAGGAAATAACGAACATACGCAAAAGGCAAATATAAACAAAAAAATAGGAACTGCAGGTGAATAATAATTCGAATAATAACAGTCATCCAAATAGCTACATGGAAGAATCCAGTTAAAGCAAATGGGTAAGGTGAAAAGTGAAAGAATAATTATACGAGAAAAAAGGGAAGAAAAAAAAAAGAAATTATGCATAAATATATGAAAAAGGGTTGAAGGTAAGCTGGATAAAAAAATTACTTGTGAAAAGAACGAGTGGAAAATACAAAAAAATAATAATCTGGGAGATAAAAAATGTCGAATACGATAAAGGTAAGTTGAGGAAGACAACGACGTAATTCCAAATTAAAAAATCAAACGGGAAAAGGAGACGAAACAGGATGAGTGGTTGAACAATAAAGAGAATAATTGGGAGTATATGGAAGAAACAGAAGAAAAATAGGAGGAGGAGAGGTAGAAAGGTAAGAATAGAAACATGAAAGGAAGGAGGAGGAGAAGAAGAAGAAGAAGAAGAAGAAGAAGAAGAAGAAGAAGAAGAGAGGTAGAAAGGTAAGATTAGAAACATGAATTGAAGTGGGTGGATGAGAAGTAGAAGAATAGAGGAGAAAGAGGCCGACGGAAGAAGAAGAAGAAGAAGAAGAAGAAGAAGAAGAAGAAGAAGAAGAAGAATGGAAGATAGAGAGGTAGGAGGGTATGAATAGAAACATGAAATGAAGGGAGAAAGAAGAGGTTGAAGAATACATGAGAAAGGGACGAGTTGAGAAGAAGAAGAAGAAGAAGAAGAAGAAGAAGAAGAAGAAGAAGAAGAAGAAGCGATGTAAAAAGGTAAGAATAAAAAGTAATGAAACCGAAGAAGATGAAGTAGAAGAAAAGAGGAGGAAGAGGCCGGTGGAAGAAGAAGAAGAAGAAGAATCAGTATTAGATGAAAAAGAAGAAAAGAAGTGAGAGGAAGAAGCGTGGAATGAGAGGAAAAAAGTAATGAGGAAGGAAAAGAAGAAAAGACGTAGAGGATGAAGAAGAAGAAGAAGAAGAAGAAGAAGAAGAAGAAGAAGAAGAAGAAGTTAAAGAAAAGAAGAAGGGCTAGAGAAGCAAGAAAACGAAAAAAGAAGGACAAAAAAGAAGGAAGATAAGAAAACGAAAAGAAGAAGAAGAAGAAGAAGAAGAAGAATGGGAGATAGAGAGGTAGGAGGGTATGAATAGAAACATGAAATGAAGAGAGAAAGAAGAGGCTGAAGAATACATGAGAAAGGGACGAGTTGAAAAGAAGAAGAAGAAGAAGAAGAAGAAGAAGAAGAAGAAGAAGCGATGCAAAAAGGTAAGAATAAAAAGTAATGAAACCGAAGAAGATGAAGTAGAAGAAAAGAGGAGGAAGAGGCCGGTGGAAGAAGAAGAAGAAGAAGAAGAAGAAGAAGAAGAAGAAGAAGAATCAGTATTAGATGAAAAAGAAGAAAAGAAGTGAGAGGAAGAAGCGTGGAATGAGAGAAAAAAAGTAATGAGGAAGGAAAAGAAGAAAAGAAGTGGAGGATGAAGAAGAAGAAGAAGAAGAAGAAGAAGAAGTTAAAGAAAAGAAGAAGGGCTAGAGAAGCAAGTAAACGAAAAAAGAAGGACAAAAAAGAAGGAAGATATATTGTAAGAAAACGAAAAGAAGAAGAAGAAGAAGAAGAAGAAGAAGAAGAAGAATGGAAGATAGAGAGGTAGGAGGGTATGAATAGAAACATGAAATGAAGGGAGAAAGAAGAGGTTGAAGAATACAGGAAAGAGAGGCGGGTTGAAGAAGTAGAAGAAGAACAAGAACAAGAACAAGAACAAGAAGAAAAAGAAGAATAGGAGAAGCAGGAGAGGAAAAAATGCAAGAATAAAAAGTAAAGAAGACGGGAGTGAAAGGAAGAAGAAAAGTAGAATGAGAGGAAAAGGTAATGAGGAAGGAGAGGAAGAAAAGACATAGAAGAAGAAGAAGAAGATCAAGAAGAAGAAAAAAGAAGGGCTACAGAAGCAAGCAAACGAAAAAAGAAGGACAAGAAAGAAGGAAGATAAATAGTAAGAAGAGGAGGAGTAGAAGAAGAAGAAGAAGAAGAAGAAGAAGAAGAAGAAGAAGAAGAAGAAAAGAT
This sequence comes from Ascarosepion bandense, assembly GCA_037127315.1. Classification (NCBI taxonomy): domain Eukaryota; kingdom Metazoa; phylum Mollusca; class Cephalopoda; order Sepiida; family Sepiidae; genus Ascarosepion; species Ascarosepion bandense. Next base: position 2,187,397 of record JBBBDQ010000815.1, on the reverse strand, counting down.
AATGAGGTCGTTAAAGGAAGAGGATCACAGGAAGAAGATAATTTGAACAACAATCGGGAGGTGACGAAAGATGATGAATAAAAGTATGAGAAACATAAAGAAGGAAAAATAAGAAGAGTAGCAGGAGGAGGAGAAGGAGGAGGATCAGGTAAAAAAGGCAGAAGACTAAAAAGAAGAAAAATAAAAATAAGTAGAAGAAGAGAAGAAGAAAAAAGAAGAAAATGACAAAGGATATGAAAATATGAAAATGATAGAATATGAAGAAGAAAATGAACAAAAATATGAAAAAGAAATTGTTAAAGAATACGAAGAAAAATCCCAAAATATGAAAAAGAAGAAAATAGCAAAATATGACGAAGAAAAAAGTGAAAGAGGATATGAAGAAGTAAATGACAAAATATGAAGAAGAAAAAGAAAATAACAAACTATAAAGAAGACGAAAATGACAAATATGTAGAACAAAAAGAAAATGAGAAAAATATGAAGAAGAAGAAAATGAGAAGAAGAAGAAGAAGAAGAAGAAGAAGAAGAAGAAGAAGAAGAAGAAGAAGAAAATTTATGTTACACGTTCGAATCGACTAGTCAGTGTATCTAAACTTATTTAAAAAATGGAACTTTGTCTGTGGTTATGTGAGTGTGTGTCTATGTGTGTGGGTCCGTTACCTATAGACACCGAAACGGCTGAACCGATTTTCTTGAAACTTTACACAGTTGTACTATAACCGTCTGCGAGTGTTCTCAGCTAGGATTTGTGTCGAAGTACCCCCGATAAATATTGAAAATCGATAATCGAAAAAATCGCGTTATAGAAGGAGTGGTCCGATTTTAATCAAATTTGATACACTCATAGACAAAGACATAAGAAACGATATTCAGAAGTTTCAAGGTTGCAGTTCTTACAATAGTGCAGAAAATCGATAATATATATATATATATATATATATATATATATATATATAAAAGGCAAGATGTTCATTACATCCGAGCAACGCCGGGCTATACTGCTAGTTATATGTAAGGAAAGAGTAACAGGCAATGATGTGAGATAATTCAGAGAAAAAAAGAAAAGAAAAGAAGAAAAATTACCCAAGATAAAAACGGATAGTGACATATGCATATGTTCAATAATGAATCGACAAGATTAAGAACGGATACAGCAACAATTATTATATAGAAAAGAAAAGAGAGCATGACACTGAATGTGAAGAATAAATTAGAAATATAAGAAAAACATACGCAAAATACAATGACAAATTCATGCATCTTAGAAGAAGCAGATGACAACGTGAAGCAAATGTGACAAGATATAGGAAGAAGGGAAGAAAATGAACGCATAAAAGATTAAATATATGAATATTGATAAACAGTAAACAGAAAAGCATTTATGAATAATTATAATAATGTAAACAAGAAAGAAAAGTAAGAGAAAAGGTAATATGAAATTTGAAGAAAAACGAAAAATATTTAAAGAAATTGCAGCTGCAAAAGGGTATGTATATTCAGGAAAGAATAATGTTTAAGAGGAACAAAATTTTAAAGTGAACAATATGAATATGAATAAAATTGTGTGAAGAAATATATAGATATATATATATATATATATATAGAAAATCTATGCAAGAGCCAACAAACACTTCCGAGGCAAAGGGTGAAACCTAGGTAGGTTTGTTGGCTCTTGCATAGATTTTCTGTCTTTGTTGCTCTACTTTCCTATTGAGCGCGTTAGTGTTAAGGTTTCGTCTTGGTTTTTTTTTTATTTCCTACGAGGATTTGACTTTCTGTTCATGTACTTCGTTTGTTTCTTTTTTTACTTCCACTTCTTTTCCCCCAGAGTTCGTCCTCGGTGGGTCATTCAAGACGATCTAAATTATAGTATAAATATTACTAGTATTAGCAGAATTAATTCTGTTACTATAAATATTTTTATAATTAATATATATATATATATATATATATATATATCTGTGTGTGTGTGTGTGTGTGTGTGTGTGTGTGTGGTAAGAGTGGAGTGGACGGAGAAAGAGCATGGAAGATATGATGCAGTTTAGTGAGATAAGAGATGACTTTACATTTAAATTCTACGAGATTGTAGCTGTCTAGGAAGCAAGTAAATGTAAAGGAATTCCACAGGCGGGAAGCGCGAGAATAGAAGCTGATGAAGTAGAATTTGCGTTTACATTTTGTTGGTTTCCCAGTAACAGGATGGGACCTACTTGCTTATATATATATAATTCCATGTAAAGAGGGTTCAATGTTTAACTATTTTGAGTACTCAAGAGGAAAATTCTAAAAGAAGCTAAAACTTATAAGTCACTATATGAACCATGTTCATTATGTTTATACGAAAAACTATTTTTTATTAAATCACTTAAGAATAAAAATCTATTAAATAAACGCAATGAGATAAATATCATATGTAGACATTGCAAAATGTTCATAATAGAAAATAGATAAAATCCAAATGAAATGATATGCATATACCCAACAAATTCTTAAAGGAAATAATTACTGACGAATTATCAAAATAAAGTAAATTGAAACATAAAATTATTTATATAAAACAATTTTTTACATCAAATAAATACATAGACCAAAAATGATAAGAAAGTAAAAGCAATCGGGTGTCTAACCGTACTGATGAGCTGTGATACAGCGAAACATATCTGTCTGCACATGACTATATATATATATATATAGTGATGAAAACTAATAAATATACATAATGGTTACCTGGAATATCGTATCTAAGTCCAAAGATTACAGTGGCAAAAACGATAAATGTAATCTATACTTTTTAGAAAAACTTGTCATCTTAAACCTTATCAATAATACAAATTTGCTTAATAAAACATGTGATTTAATGACCACATGCTGTCATAGAGAAAAACTACTTACTTAAATTTTACACCCAGATTAATATAGATCCCTGTTTACGTTTAAGTACTTCTTTCTTTCTTTTTCCTCTCTTTTTCCCCCCCAGAATATTACATTTATGAATTAAACCCCTTTTAATTTGCTCCTGATATTTTTAATTTTTAATTTTTAATTCTAAATTTTACCACTTAATTTATCTTTTTATTTTTATTTTCTTTAATCTTTTTATCTTATTTTTTTTTAATTATCATTTTAATTTTCCTTACAGTTTTATGTACATGTGTTATATAGCAATATACAACAAACACATATATATAAAATATGAGTTATATTTTTATTAATGACGATGAACTGTGTAGCCTAGGGAACAGAGAGTGAGAGAGCGCGCTTGTAAGGGTTGACGGGAGTGTCGTCGTATCTGTTGTGTGTCTCTCTCTCTACTGCTACTCTGGTCTGGTCTGTCTGGTGAATCCGTGCGCCGATGTCTTTTTATAATCTCCAAACCGGGACTTTTTCTTCCGGTTTTACCTCGCCCACGCACGCCCACGTAATTCTCAGAGACACCTGTTCTGTTTGCCTCTGTAGCCATTTCCGCTACTGCCGGAAATAAGGTCAAACAAACATCCGTTCCTTTCAACGACCGGAAACACCCCCGCTTGCATCAGCCTTCCTCGGGTGGGGCCAGATTGTTATATTACACATGTAATATTTTAATATTTAAAATTTAAACTTCATGATTTATGCCCCTTCGATTTATTCTCCAGGTATATTTTTAATTTTTATTTTAATTTTAATTTTATTTTTTTTAATTTCACATTTTGAATTTTTAAAATTTTTGTCCTCGTGTAACCGTGGAATATTTAAATTTTAATCTTGTTATTAAAAAAAGAGTGATTTTGCTGCATAAGATTTAACTGTTATTAACATCGAGTGAACTTAAATTCTAATATATTAAACACTTAGTTTTAAATATGCACCTGATGATTGCATGACCCATGAAACTCTGAGTCGTGCCATAGACGTAGTATAATATATATATATATATATATATATATATATATATATATATATATGATATGATATGATTTGTTTTAACATAATAGTGTTCAAAATGTTGGTTGTTTATAATCAGTTTCGATAATCTTCGTTATATATATATATATATATATATATATATATATATATATATATATATATTCAGGTGAAGAGAACCGACAGTTTTAAAACTCCGAGTTCCCCGCCATTTATTTTTTTGTTATAAAGTGCTTAATGCAATAAATATTGTTGAGCATTGTGAAAGTCCCTTTAGGTTAGATCAAAAATATAAAACGTTTTCTTTCTTTCTTTCTTTTTTCATCACTTTTAATTTTTTGTATTTTAGAAAATGTTGGGATATAGTGAAAGCTGAAAGAAACAAAATGTAACAATAATGGATACACCAACGGAAATAGGATCTAGACAGGGGTTTTAAAAAATATGTTGACACTTTGGCCGTTAAGATTAAAAGAATAAATAAATCATGTATTCCCAAAAATATAAACTTCTTTCAAATTTCAAATGAATCCCTATTCTGAATGGTTAAATTGAATGCACATATGAATTTTTATGACTTCCCATATCTATAAATAACAAAATTATTGTTTGTTATACTTAAAATCATTATCACAACAATGATCTAACACTGCCTGATGACGAGGTAGAAATGTCGAAACATAGAAATGTCTTTGTTGCAATGTATTATTAAATAAAAACAAAATTTAATTGTATGATTATATATATATATATATATGTCACTTTAGACGGACGACAGTAACGAGAGAATCGTTATTCACAAAAGATTTCTATATCAAATTGATATATCCCGAAAAGGAATACAGTATAAAATGATCAGTTGAAGAATGGAACTCCACACCAGGAATAAGAAATACAGATTTATTGTACTAAGGTACATTTAACAATAATACACATATAGGCAAGCCACGGGTTGCAGCGGAATGGACTATCGAATAGTGAATGCCTTCGTCTGAGACCTTTCTGTATTTACTAGCCTTCCCACGCAAGGCAAGATGTGACACATGGTCATTTTATAGTGGGCATTCCCGGCCATATAGCCGGGCCAAAAAATCTCTGTCTATTTTTCCCCAGTCGTGATTCTACCCTTCGGCGGAACCACGACTGGGTTTGTGCTCTCTGCTCGGAAGCAGAGAGCGCCCTCTACCCTAAGGCAGAGTGCTGACAGTGTCATAGAAAAGTCAGGCGAATGCCTAAGACCTTTCCATCTTCGTACCGCTCGTTACCGTCTTTTATAAAGCAGAGCATTCTATTCTCGGGGATGGCAGGATGTTCCACTATAACACCGAGGTAAATTCTTTCTAGAATTTTGCTCTTAGTATTTTTTCTGCTAGGATCTGAACATAGCCGTTTAGTTCTTTTCCCTTTTCTGTTACTTCTTCTCCTGTCAGATCCTGTGCCTTTGCTTTTAGGAGAATCGGTAATTCTTTGTGTAGGTGTTACTTCCATAGGTACTTCAATGTTAGTGGGTGGTTTAATCTGGAATATGTCATATATTACCTCCATTGGTCTCTCTTGGTTATTTGCAACGGATTTGATGTATCGGTGCCTCAGTTGGTTTATGTTTCTTTTACAGACAAACTTCTCTCCTTTAATTATATAAATAACTCTCCCGATTCTTCTCATTACCAAATCGTCTTCCCAAAAACACTTTCCAGTCCGATAGTTCTTAAAGAAGACCTTGTCTCCTTCTTTAAAAGATTTAATATCAGAGTTTAGTTTTATAAAACTCTTGATTTTTCTTTAGTAACAACCTATCAAATATTGATCGAATCTTTCTCGCGTACATAACCTCAGCAGGCGACAAATTTCCATTAATGTTCTGATTTTGCGTAATTCTGTAAACCATCAGAAATGTTTGGTTATTCTTGTCTTCGGTGTCGATCCCATTAGCTTTTCTCATAGCTCTTTTAAACGTATCGACAAACCTTTCTTCCTGACCATTCGATCTCATATTGTACGGAGGCGTGGTTATGTGTTCGATTGCTAACGAATCACAATAATGTTTAAATTCAGCTCCCGTAAACATAGTTCCGTTGTTACTCACAATTGTGTTTGGTACTCCCAGACGGTTAAATACTTCGTTTAACGCCTTTAATAGTGCCTTTATCGTATTTGCTGCTGTTGGATGTTTAAATCTGAAAACCTCAGGCCATTTAGAATAACCATCAACAATAATTAGATAATAGTCTCCCTTTAATGGTCCTGCATGGTCAACATGTATTCGTGAACACAGCATATCTGTTTTTGGCCATGGCTGAGTTTTTATAGGTGGCGATTTTGATGCTAACTGACAGCCATTACAATGCTTCACCAAATCTTCAAACTCCTGGTCCATTTTAGGCCAGTATATATAGCTCGAGGATGCGCGTTGTGGCGCAGTGGATATCGGCTCGGAACGAGAAATCGGGGAACCGAGTTCGAATTCCAGTTGAATTCCTTGCATTCACTTACGCGCAAATACCCTTGGGAAAGGTATTAATCCGTCTCTTCCCTCCAGTTATGGGTTAAATAATAGGACAGATTGGGTTCTATAGCCTTGGTCGGCAACCAGTCTACCGCAGAAAGCAATGGCAACCTACTGCGGGATAATCTTCTGCCCAGTCAGTCATGTCTCTTTCGAGACATGATCGCCCAACGCGTGTATCGCGCATGGCACTTAACTGACTGATATATAGCTCCTCATTAATGATTTCATTCTGTATATACCCGGATGACCCAAATTAAATATCCTTTTTATAGCACACGTGGATTTACTACTCTTTGAGAATACATTAGTGTTTCATTGCAAATTGAAAATGGTGAACTTTATATCCTTTATTTTTCTCATTTGCTTTCACCTGTTTAATCATCTTTGAAATGTAATCATCCGTTTTCGCCATTTTCTTAATTTCCTTTAGCGTTACCGGTAATTCACTAACGGTGTACACCAATACATCCGCAAGTTCTTTCTCTTCTTAAAAGCTATCACTGTTTCTTCCAATTTTTCGGGATTAGTCTTGAAAGACAATCCGCGTGGGCGATTTCCTTAAACAGAATGAATTGCATTTTAAAATTGTATTTTAATAAAATTACACTCTTTGCAACCTGTTTGCGGAATGAGTATGTACTCATTTCTCGACCCAAAAATCGACAATAAAGGTTTAGGGTCGGTTTGTAGCCCGAACGATATTCCATAAATGAATCTGTGAAATTTATTCACTGTATAAATTATAGCTAGCGCTTCCTTCTCTCTCTGATTATAATTTCTCTCCGCTGGAAGCAACGCTCTTGAGGCATGAGCGATAGGTTTTGTTACGCCATCCTCGAATTTGTTTAAAAGAACAGCTCGTATGCCATATTCACTCGCATCTGTCGCTACAATTAATTCTTTATTGGATCAAAGTGCACTAATGCTAAATTCGACAATAAGCACTTTTTAATTTTTTTAAATACTTTTTCGCATTCCCTTGTCCAACACCATTTTTTATTTTTTTCTAATAATTTGTGTAATTGTGCTCTTAAATCATGCATATTAGGAATATATAAATTGTAATAATTTGCAAGTCCCAGAAATGACTGTAACTTAGTCACGTTATCCGGAGTAGGCATATTTTTTATCGCTTCAATTCTATTTGGGTTAGTTTTCCTTCCTTATGATCAATTATTTGACCCAAATATTCGATCTTATCCATACAGAACTCGCACTTTTCCTACCCTGAATCCATAATTCCTAATTCTTTTGAAAACTTCACGGACATGAATTTTATGTACTCCCACATTTTCACTTTTTATTAAAATATTGTGCAAGTATGCCATTGCATAATCTAGGCCCGACAACATCGTATCCATAATTCGTTGAAATGCGCTCGGTGCTACCTTCAAACCGAACGGTAAACGTTTCAACCTATGCAATCCTCTATGACTGTTGATGGTTAAATATTTCGAACATTCCTCCTCGTCATTGACTTGTAGATAAGCTTTTGATAAATCAAATTTCGAAAAGATTTTGCCCCCATTCAACCTTGAAAATATCTCCTCCGGTGTGAGGAGTGGATACGTGTGATTCTTTAAACATTCATTCAGTCCGGTTGAGAAATCTGCGCAAACTCTTATTTTATTATTTCTCTTTTTTACTTAGACTGTAGGTGATGCCCACTCAGAGTAATCTACCTTCTTAATTATTCCATTCTCTTCTTTCACGATATTTAAGCATTTATACCGTGTATGAAACAAACTCTCCCGTTCGTCAAACATTATCGATAGTATTTCAAACGCTTCGTCAAACGAAATCTCTTCTCGTTTCTTTGGCAAAATGAAGTTCGTGTACATCGTATTTTCCTTGTGCCTTTTAAAGTACGCAGGAAAAGTTATTTCTTCCTCAGGTTTGTACAAAAATTCTGAAAGAGAGTTTGCTATACTCTTCGCAGAGAAAATTATGGAACCTTCGTTTGGTTTGCCTTTTTTAAGAATATTTTTTGCAAAACTTCTTGTTGACTTTGCTGTTGATGTATTAGTCGTTGAAAGGCTACGCCTAGCGTCTTCATACATTCTGCTAATTGTTCCATGTTCCATACTCACCAAAAATATGTATATGGAAAGATAAAATTCCACTATACAGTTGACCAATAAGTTAAAACTTTGGCAGAAGAAAACGTAGCTTTTTTTATGAGGTAGATACAAAAAACTAATTCTTACCTTAACTTATTTATTTTTTTTATATAGTCGTCACTGTTGAAGGTTCATATTTACACAACCCCTCGTTTAATACGGTTGTATTTATTAGGGGTCCAAATCCTTATTAAACAACTGAAATTTCCGTGTGAATTTGATTTTTCTGTCGCCAATTGATATCCGATGGTAAATTTCCTAGTTCACCAAACTAGTATCAGGCGACAGTGATCCTCGTTGCCAAACTGATATATATGATCATTAGTGTCAAAAAAATTGCAATATGAGCTCTGGTAAAAGCCATTAACATAAGAAATACTCGGAAAAGCAATTAACATAAAAAAAATTGCTATATGAACTCTGGTAAAAAATGGTTTCTGGACATTAGGTTTATAAGTTCAAAAATTCAGTTATTCTTAAGGATACATTGCCCAATGAATATAAACGTTGTTTAGTTCCCGACTTCATTCTTAGAGTTGTAAGTTCAATAACAGGCTAGGCAGTGGTGAACTAGTAACTTGTAGAGTTAGAGGGAGATAACTCATGATTTCCAACTGAGGCTTCCCGCAAGAAATGGAGTTTATATACCCCAGCTTTCCTAGCATCTTAAAAAAGTCAGAGCGTAGAACGGCCGTAACGTCGCACAAATGGCAACAAATAATGTAAGTCCGAATAATGCAATTACGGTAGATACCACCTCATCTCAGAAATAAAGACAAATTTAGACATAAATTATAGAAAAAGTAGAGTAACCTATAAAAGAACTTATGCATAAATTTTGAAAAGTAGAATAACATATAAAAAAATTAGACATAAATTATGAAAAGTAGAATAACATAGAAAGAACATAGACATAAATTATGAAAAGTAAAATAAAATATAAAAAAACTTGGATATAAATTAGGAAAAATAGTGTAACATATAAAAGAACGTAGACATAAATTATAAAAATTAGAATAACATATAAAAACATTAGATGTAAATTATGAAAAGTAGAATGACATATAATTAAATTAGATATAAATTATGAAAAGTAGAGTAACATATAAAAAAACTTAGGCATATATTATGGAAAGTAGAGTAACATATGAAAGAACTTAGGCATAAATTATGAAAATTAGAATAACATATAACAAACCTAAACATAAATGATGAAAAGTAGAGTAACATATAAAAAAACTTAAGCGTAAATTATAAAAATCGAGCAACATATAAAGGAACGTAGCCATAAATTATAAATAGCAGAATAACATATAAACGAACTTACATATAAATAATGAAAAGTTGAATAACATATACAAAAACTTAGACATAAAATATGAAAAGTAGAGCAACATATAAAAAACTTAGGCATACATTATAAAAAGTAGAGTAAAATATAAAAAAAAGAAATAAATTATGAAAAGTAGAATAATATATTAAAGAACGTAGACATAAATTATGACAAGTAGAATAACATATAAAAGAAATTATGCGCAAATTATGAAAAGTAGAATAACATATAAAAATCTTATACATAAATTATGAAAAGTAAAGTAACATATATAAAAAATTAGGCATAAATTATGAAAATTAGAGTAACATATCAAAACAAACAAAAATTATGAAAAATAGTTTTTATATAAAATACGTAGACATAAATTATGAAAAGTAGAATAACATACAAAAGGACTTAGGCATAAATTATAAATGTAGAATATCATATAAAGAAACGTAGACATAAATTATGAAAAGTAGAGTAACATAAAAAACGTAGACAAATTATGAAAAGTAGATTTACATATAAATGAACTTAGGTATAAATAATGAAAAGTAGAATATCATATAAAGGAACGCAGACATAAATCATGAAAAGCAGAATAACATATAAAAGAACTTAAGCATAAATTAGGAAAAGTAGAGTAACATAAAAAAACTTAGGCAAAAATTATGAAAAGTAGAATAACATATAAAAGAACTTAGAGTTAAAAAAAGATCGAAGAATTGGAGAAGCTCAAATATGACACATAATTTGAAAAATGAAAGATAAGAAAATCTTCGTGAAAGAAGAGGATGAAAAGAATTAGATGAAGGATTGTAACGAAAAAAATTATGAAAATAAATAAATAAAAGAGAATGACCAGAAAAACATATGTACGCGTAGATGAAGAAAATACATAACGAAAACACATGATGATGAAGAAAAAGACGAAGAACAAACAAATGAAAATGAAGATAAAGAACAAGATAAAGAAAATCAAGAAAAAATAATGATGAAACGAATAATACGACGACGAGGAAGAAGAAGAAAAAAGAAGAAGAGGAAGACAATGATAAAGAAGAAGGAAATGAAGGAGATGATGATGAGCAGGAGATGGAGAACAAGAAAATGAAGAACAAAAAAGATGAAGGAGTTAAATAACAAGATGAAGAAGAAGAAGCTGAAAAGTAGTCAAAGAAGAAGACGAAAATAAACAAAAAATATGAAGAAGAAAACAAAGAAGTCATAAAAGATAAAGAAAAAGAAGCAAGGAAATTGAATGAAAATCTTTTCGAATGGAACAAAAGAAAGAGAATCAGCGGGAAAAATGTCAATGTCTTTTTTATCTTCTTTTCACGCATCTTTCCTTTTATATATTGTAGTGGCAAACAAGTTCATTGGACGCTGTGACTGGGAAAAGCTGGCACAGGCCGGCATATCCTCCTTCTGACAAAAGCAGTTCTTTCTCCCCGTCGCTCCTCAATTGTCAGCGGTTCGCCGGACTCATCGAATAACAATATCGATTTGCTGTCTCGCGAGTTTCCCGCGAGATTTACTTTAATTGCGAGAGTGAAGCGTCATCAAGGAAAGAATCTTCCGCAAAGAAATATAACTTTGCTTCCCCTCTTTCTAAGACAATGCCGTTATTCTTTATCCCATTACTTCTTTTTAAATATTATTGTTGTCATTGTTTAACATACCCTTAACAATTATGCATGTACATTTGAATATTTTTGAGCTTGTTCTCGCTTTTTTTTTACTTTTCTTATCTATTGAATGCTTTTAAATATTTTTCATTTTTTTTTTTTGCTATTTTTCTTTTTTCTTTCTATTGCTCTTCCTGTTTTTTTCTTCATTCTTCTTTCTCTTGGCTTTTTCATTTTCATGATTTATTTTTCTTTCATTTTTCTTTCCTTTTCTTTTTTATACTTTCATTTTTTAAGTTTAGAATATTTTCTTATTTTTTCATTCTTTTCAGTTTATTCACTACTAATTTTATTCTTCATGTTACTTTTTCTTCATTCTCATTAGATTTTGTTATATTTTTATTTATTGCTTTCATTTTTTTTTTATTCTCTAATTTTCACTGATGTTGCATTTTTTAAATTTCAGATTTTATTTCTCGTTTCTTTCATTTGATTTTATATATATACAAGCATTATAGCCAGTATAACTACTTATTTTTTTCCGATTCCTCCCCGATATCAGAAATCGATACCCCAATATCCGATCAGGTCTGATCAATATCAGGATTCCAGCCCTTTTATCAAGGGTCTTGCTGCAGAATTTGCTCTAACTTGGTAAAATTATAATTTTTAGTCTCAAACATTAGTAGATCTCCTCAGACGACTAATTTTCCCCGATATCGGAAATCGATACTCGCTATATTCTATTAAATTTGATCAAAAACCGATATTCATCCATCAATATGGATCATTTCCTCTAATTTTACTCCCGATGGGTACGATGTTTTCATGGACTTACTTACGTTAGTTTATCCTTCGATGACATTTGATTCCGATATTGGAAATCTATACCCCGATATCCTATCGGGTCTGATCAAAATCAGGTTTTCTTTCTTTTATTTTGGTATTTGCTTCTGGTTTTGCTCATAGTAGGTATAATTGTAGCTCTTAGTCTCAGCCATGATACCATTTGCTCAGAGGACTTATTTAGACTTCAAAATTCAGTTTACGACTGGAAACTGACCGGAAGCATAAAGAATATTTGTGTGAAGTTTGGTGAGAATCGAATAAAAATTGTGGATTTTTATAAAGGACATACATACATACAGAGAGACAGACACAGACAAACATCTTGCCTTTTATATATATGGATCAGGTCAGTGCTTTAGATTTTGCCGATTGAAAATTTCATCTTGAAAATGAAAAACTGTGTTTTTGAAAATCTTTATTCATAACACTAACGACCCTTACTCTCTATAACTTGATTCCATCTCTCAACGATCTTATAAATGCCTCGCTTGTAAAATGTTTTCGATTTTCATGTGAAATATGAATCTAACTTATGTTCAGTCTCCTCTCCTGATGTTAACTTAAGGCCATTTAAATGATTTTGTAATCATCGAAATAATTGATAATCCGAGGGAGCTAGGTCAGGAAAATATGCAGGATGATAGGAGATCTTTGCTCAGTAGCGCGGTGTGGGGACGAGCCTTATCATGATGGAAGATGACTCCCTTTCTGTTGACTAAAGAAGGTCGTTTTCGGGTCAAAACAGTTTTCAAACGATGAAGTTGATCACAATAGATACTAGCAGTAATGGTTTGACTTTTGTCTCAATGTCCATAATGAATGATCCCTTCAATACCCCACCATACGCTCAACATGATCTTTTCGAGATGGAGTCCTGCTCTCGGTTCTTGAACTGGTCTTTCTCCTCGATTTATCCTCGATCGCCGACGTTTAACGTTATGGGAGAGAATCCACTTCTCTCTCAGTGACAAGCCTACCTAAAAATGGTGCCTGATGGTGTCGTAAATCTCATACAGTAGAGCATGCCTAATATGTTCTTTAGATAGAAATAACATGAGTGAGAATATTGCAGAAAAATATGAATGATGCTTTAATAATCTGAAAGAAAAAGTTATACATTAATTATAGTGATATATTTAAGTCATAAGAATATGCATAAAATAAATTACAATGATTTAAAATGCCTTTTTACAAACCAGCAAAACTTTTGCACCAATCTGATACTTCCTTATTTTTCATTTTATTTCTTCTGTTGTCTTTTTTTACAACAACATTTCATAAGATTCTTTTTTCTTTGGCTTTTCCACTTTCATTTCCTTTTATTTTCCTGAGAGGGATTTTTATTTTTCTAGTTTGTTTTTTATATTTGATATAATATTTATTTGTTCTTTCTTGTTTTCTTTCGATATTTCTTTTGTAAGTTATTAATTTGTTTTATCTCGTTCTTTATCTATTATTACGTAATTTTTATCTGAAAGATTTTCTTTCTTTAGGATTTTCTTTATTATTTTTCAGTCTATTTTTTCTTAGTTTTTTCTTTTTGTCTTACTTGTTCTCTCTCTCCCCCTCCCTCTCTCTCTCCCTATTTCTCTCTCTAGCTGTTTTTTTCTTTTTATTTTAATGATTTATTTTATCAACTTTCTGTTTATTTTCTATCATTTGCTTATTCTGTCTTTATTTTTTCTGTTAGGTTCTTTCTTTTCCGTTTTTTCTGTTTTTTCCTAATTCATTTCCACCTTTTTCATTCATTCGTATTTCTTTCTTTCTTCTTTATATCTTATTTCTTTTTTTCGTTCTATTTCGTTGTTTATATTTTTTCCTGGACTTTTTCTTTCTTTCTATATTTTTCTTTTCTTTGTGATTTTCTTCATTTATTCTTTTATAGCTTATTTTTATTTTTTCTTTCTTCTGTTTTTTTTCTTTCGTTTGATCTGTTTCTTCGCTCTCTTCTTTTTCTAATCCTTTTTTCAAATTTTATTTCTTTTCCATGATTTTTTCTTTTATGCTTCTTCTCTTTTTTATAAATTATTTCTTCCTTTTTCCCATTCTATCTTCCTTCATCATTTGTTTGATCGATTTTTTTTGTTTTGCCTTATTATTATTCTTTCCTTCTTTTTAAGTTTTTCTTGTTACCTTTTCATTTTTTAATTACTTCTTTCTGACAAGGATTTTTTTCCTGTTCCTTACCTATATAATGTTTTCTTGTTGTTTTCTTTTACTTGTTCGTATATTTTATATTTTTCGCGTCTTCTCATACACTTCTTTTCAAATTTCTGTTCTTACACTGGTCGCATACCATAATTTAAATGTGAGACAACATTTTTCCCCAGCCTGTTGCTTGCGAATTACACCATCACTGTCAAGTCCACTTTTATGTTAAGTAAATATCGCTTCCAGTGTTTCCCGGTGCATGTGACAATAGCTTTTTCCTTGCTTCCACTTCTCGAAAGATTCATGGAGATTCTACATTTGTCTGTCACAAGTTTGGAATTTTAGGTCGAGGTACTTGTCAATCCTGTAAGACATACTTGCCTTACAGCACATAAAGCTAACAACTACCCGATTATTTACACCTATCTGCGTGGACAAAAATGGCTTAAATATTTTCTAAGCGACAATAAAGTGACAGGTGCATATTTTTTGTAACTTACAAGCCGAGTTCAGATCCCAGCCTAGTCTGTTATACTCACTTTCATATAAGTGCTCGTAGCAAATGCATAAACATGTCTCTTCTCGTATAAGTTATCCGTCATTTAAAATAAAGAAATGACCCTCTAGACTTAAAAATAAAATGTGTGAAAATGTTCAAAACCCTAAATTCTGAACCTATCTCCGACCATAAGCAGTGTCGAACTCAGTAAGAACTTAGATTAGAGATTATTTCTAAAAAGCCTCTTACAGTATATATATATATATATATATATATATATTTGTATGTGTGTGTGTGTGTGTGTGTGTGTGTGTGTGTGTGTGTGCTAACCTTAAGTAACTTGTCCTAATTTTGAAAATTGCGCGGACATAAAAGACCTCTGTTATTTGAGTGTTTGATAAACGGTAAAATCATTTGTTTTAAATCGACTGAAGACAGCGAAAGGTAGAAAAATGGGTCGCGAAATAACCCTTTTCTAAATGAAAAATATTCAAAAGTCCTACGATGTAATTGTATTGAACACTTTTTAACCCAACTGTGTACCGGTCTAATTTCATTATGACAAAAAACTAATATATATAATCTGCATTCCTCTACCAGGCGCCGATAGCTTTGGTGTAGAATCTAGGACTAATGTCAAATTCGTCGGGTTTTAATACTACCCGGAAGAAATCGGATGTCTAATCGTACTGATAAGTAATAATACAGTGATACCGGACTTTTTGCGGATGTCTATATATATATATATATAGAACATTTAAGTTATTAACAATAAAGAGAATTGAATTGAAAATATAAGTCCATCCGCCATGGTAGGGATGGACTTATATTTTCAATTCAATTCTCTTTATTGTTAATAACTTAAATGTTCTATGTTTACTGTGTGTTAATATTTACTCTTTGATAATGGCTTATGTGAGCCGAAAGCTTAGACCCGATAAAAAAATCAACAATTACTGTGATTTTTTGTTGTCTTTCAACGACATTACCATCAATTATATCAGACGATATGAACGGGTCCTACAATTATATTGAATAAGTTTTCTAGGTTTGCTGCTACGAAGATTGGTCCATTGTGTCGTACCAGGCAATTTTGAAAATCACTCTTGAAAATGTATGAATCCCCCATTCGTTTGTGAGTTGATTATTGCTGTGATATTTGGTCTGCCGCTTCTGCTATGCATCTCGTGATTCGCAATAAAATCTAAGGCTGTAATATTATAAGTCTTGATCTTGTAACTCGACAAGAGACACTTTTCCACCACCGTAACCTGTCCTTCCTGTGTTATTTCTAGAAGAATTCCCATGTAAATTTTACTAATGAGTTCTGTTCTTTTGCACCTGGAGCGTATGTTTTGAATTGGCTACTGTATCTCATCTTTTTACTAATTAAATAGCTAGACATAACCGTTTTTTTTATCTCGCATTTCCCACTTGTTGAACACTTTCTTCCGATTTCTTCTTTCCCTGATACCTACAATTTTGAAAATTGTAGATGCAAAGTTCTGCGCTATCATCTGTCTTCTAGAAACCTGTTCTGTTATTGTCCTTTCTCCTCAAAAAATTCGGCTCATTCTCGTTGACTCCCAGCAACACATTGCGTCTTCGTGGCATTATTCCTATGTTTGAGGTGTGTTGCATCGTAGAATGAAGAGATACAGAGTGAAATATAGATAAACTACTTTATTACCAGAGTGGTACACACCAAAAAGTATATACAATATTTACAGTCTGTCACAGTAGTAGGTGTTATTCCACGAAGTCCGTGATAATGACAACTCACCCGTGCTAAACGTACGTTGTCTTTTATACATCTGGGCGACCGGATGTCACATGGTACGAGCCACGACCAAGCACTCTTCTTCTTCTTCTTCTTCTTCTTCTTCTTCCTGTTCTTCTTCCTCTTCCTTCGTCTTCTCTTCCTCTCTCTTCTTCTTCTTTTCTTCTTCCTCCTCCTCCTATTCTTCTTCCTCTTCCTTCTTCATCTTTTCTGCCTCCTCCTCTTCACCTTCCTCTTCCTTCTTCTTCTTCTTTTTCTTCTTTTTCCCTATTCTCTTCCTCCTCCTCCTCCTCCTCCTCCTCCTCTTCTTTTTCCTTTGACTTCGTTTTCTTCTCCCTCTTTGTTGTGTCGTGGAATGAAGAGATACACAGTGAAATGTAGATAAACTACATTATTACCAGAGTGGGACAACCAAGAGGTATATACAATATTTAAAGTCTCTCGCAGCAGTAAGTGTTACTTCACAAAGTCCGTGATGATGACAATTTCCCCGTGCTAAACGCACATTGTCTTCTATACAACCGGGTGTAAAATGTCACAGGGTACGAGCCAAGACGGAACAGGGTGAAATGAGAAAAAATTTTATCGGTTATATTCATGAAAAAATTACATACTGCATGCTTTCATGTTCGGATCTATAAAACTTTCATTTCCTACTAAATCTAGGTTCTTGTGTCAAACACAAAGACCTGGAATACACAAAAACCTCATAATAGGCACAAAATAACAAAAAGTGCGTAAAATATTAAACGTAAAGCACGTATTGCACAAATATGAAAACGGTTTAAAGACAAAGTCGAAAAAAAATTTTGTACGCTTATTATGACAGGAAAATATTTTTGACAGAAATGATTGTAATCGAAAAATGAAAAAAATACGATTTCAGTTTAAAAAAGACACGTATTTAATGACAAACAAGAACAACGATTCAATAATGCAGAAAAAACATACGTAGAGAAAACACATATTTGTTGGTCCCATGAATGTTTTTGGAACATATATTACTTACAATTGTTCTTCTTCTTCTTCTTCTTCTTCTTCTTCTTCTTCTTCTTCTTCTTCTTCTTCTTCTTCTTCTTCTTCTTCTTCTTCTATGTACCCTGTCCTTTCAGTCGGCGATCATGGATTTCCACGTCTTCCTATCCCTGGCGGCTCTTAGTACGTATTCTCCTGTTACACCAAGCAACCCTCGTTCCGTCATCCACCTGCTCAGGCCCTTCAAATATATTATCCGCTGCCTTCCTTCTTCTCTTTTCCCTTCTATCTGGCCTGTCAGTATCAGGTTCTCCAAGTCCTCCTTCTTCATTGCATGGCCCAAGACTTTCAGTTGTCTCTTCCTGATGTTCACTATTAATTTTCTTTTTGTTGCAATTCTTTCCAGCAGCTCAACATTGATCACATACTCAGTCAATGATATCCGATGCATCCCTCTGTAGAATCACATTTCCGCTACTTCAAGTTTTTCCTTCATCTTTGATGATATTCTCCAGCATTCACTGCCTTATTGAAGAACTGATATCACATAGCAATCTAGCACTCTCTTCATTGTTTCTAGTGAAATTTTTCTGTGACTTAGTACTTTACTCAGCTTCTGGAACGCGTCCTTCGCCATGCCAATTCGCCTTCGGATCTCTGTGTCGCACTTTCCATCTCCTGTTAGAACACTTCCTATGTATTTAAATTTTTGTACTTGCTCGATTCTAGTATCCCCCACCTGTATTTGGCATTTTGGGTTGCTCTTTTCGCTGATGACCATGCATTCAGTTTTAAGTCAATTTTAAATTCACAGTTTGTGCTTGAAAAATATTCTTTAATTCTTTTTGTTCCTTATTGCCCAACTGCAGGAAAAGTTTCACTTTTTTAGTCTCCCTGCACCTGGCTTGTAACCGGAGACATATTGATGCTCTCTACTTGATATCAAATGCCTTTTGCTCCTTAATGTCACCTGCTTTGTCCTCTTGCTGTCAAAATCTCTTCTCCTTCATCTATTGATCTAATCTCAATTTATTCCATAAGATAGACTCACAAAATTTTCCCATTAGGCTTCTTACTAGAGGTTCAGAGCTTAGCGAGAGCTTAGTCTCACATTGATCAGTTTTAAAAAAATGAAATTTCTATAAACTAGATATTAATACTGAACACATTTTGGCGATTGTAACCACTGAAACAAAAAAGGGTATACAGGTGTAACAATTGTTTTACACAAACCATCTGGCCTTCATAAAAACTACAGGCAGAGAGTTAAATGCCATAAGTGATACATGCTTAGGTAATCATGTCTCTTTCGATTCATGACTGACTAGGCAGACAATATTTTGTAGTAGATTGCTATGTCTTTCTGTGGTAGACTGGTTGACAAATAAAGCTATAGAAACCAATCTGTTCTGCTATTCAACCCATATCAGGAGAAAGAATATATGGATTCCTACCTTTTCCAAATGTATTTAAGGGTAAGTGATTGTAACGAATTCAAATGTAAACTCGGCTCTCTAATTCCTCATACTGAGCCTATATACATTGTACCACAAAAATAAAGTTCTCCTAAAAGAACGTGTTGTAAATAAAAAGACAAAAAAATGCAACCTGGACGATTAAACCTTTATTTCAGGCAAACATTTTAAAAGTAATAACAAACGTCTAGTATAAGGAATTGCAGTTATAAACATTACTTGAACTCCGACTAATGCCCTTATAATGGCTGTTTTAATCCCGACCTTTTTACGACCTTTGTTGATGTAACCTCGACTGAAAATAATGATCATTAAATATTAGCCTTTCACAGGTCAATAACCGAAGAGCTAGCTTATTATAAACAAAACTTCCCAAACAAAGCTCGTAAAGTTTCATGAAAAGCAACAGACACTGTGATCAGTGGCGATTATACGGGGTGGAAAAAAGACCCCCCCCCCCGAATTTTGGATAGCGCCCTCGGCTATCTTTTCCTTCTTCAGAACTTATTGGCGTTAATATTAACCTTTTGATTTTGCTTTGAAATTAACCTTTCTTGTGTTCCAACAGCTTGAGAGTCGAAAAGATGGCAAAAATAGATTAGAATTCCATTACTTATGAATGAAAAGTAATTCTGCTTAATTTAGTGAAGTAACATACATATTTTTAATAACATATTTTTAATAACATATTTTTAATAACATATTTTAATAACATATTTTTAATAACATATTTTTAATAACATATTTTTAATAACATATTTTTAATAACATATTTTAATAACATATTTTTAATAACATATTTTTAATAACATATTTTAATAACATATTTTTAATAACATATTTTTAATAACATATTTTTAATAACATATTTTTAATGACATATTTTTAATAACATTTCTAAGTTGTGTATATGATAGTTATGTAACATGAAAATGAAGACCCTGCTTGAGTTTTCCCCTTCCTCCTAAAAAAATACCAGTCTCTAAATTGCTCCCCTATTTTCAGAGTTCTATAATCCCAATTGACTGTGATTCTGCAGCCCTAATATTCAACTCAATAAGGCTCTCAGCCTTGAACATCTATTATGGCTACAAGCTTACTTCAGATTTCAAATAGAACTCGTTTGCACAATCGATTGTTAATGATGCTAGTAAAGTGGTTGACTTAAACTCGGTCTTCTTCTATGTTCCTTGTCCTTTCCGGATATAGATTATTATGGTCTTCTACGTCTCCCTATCCTGGTGTGTTTGAGCACGCTTTCATCTGTTACACCACGCAAACTCCGTTATATCATCTACCTGTTCAGTTCCTTCAAATATGTTATCCACTGCTTTCCTCTGTCTCCTTTTCCCTCTATCTGACCTGTTAGTATCAGGTTCTAGAAGCCCTCCTTCCTCATTGCATCCACCAGGATCTATGGTTGTCTCTTCCTGATGCTCAATATTAATTTCATTTTTTCCATCCTTTCCAACACCTCATCCTCCATCATATGCTCGGTCCACGATATTCGCAGCTTCATTCTGTAGAACAACATTTCAGCTGCTTCAAGTTTTTCCTTCATTTTTGATGATATTGTCCAGCATCCACTGCCATATTGGAGAACTGACATCACGTAGCAATCATTTTGTCAGACTTTGGATATACAAGAATGACCAACCCAAACACGGAGTAACGACCACATATCTAGGATAGATTTGTTCAATTCTCAATTTTAATCCTTTGCAGAGTCTAAAATATTTTATGCAGCCGTGTAGATGGTGTTTTATTTTCTGCCTACAATTCATTTCTTATAGACAAAACGTTGCTAAGCACTTCCTATACTACCACCATTTTCATGACAAATGCTCAAACGAGTGACATTCCTCAGTTTGGCAAGTCCAGACCATCCCAAATAGAACCGCCATGATAGAATTTTCCTCATTTCTATTGTATTCCATGAGTGAGAAGGAAGATCCACTCAAATCGTTTATTAATAGAAATGTTACTTTCTGACTCCACGCGCACTACGATCATCAATTCTAGATTCAACCCTTCTTTATTCTACATATATTCACTCATTATGTACTTCTTTGATTTCCTGACAAAATTCTACCTTGAGTGACTCTTTTGGCCTTGGGATTTGGTAAACATCAGTATTATTAAATCGAGATTAAACGAGTTTGTTTATCATCACGTTCATGCACTTCGTTTTTATTATTTCTAAATAAAAGGAAAGGAAATGCGCTCAATATACGTTAAAATCTAAATTTAATATCCTTTCCATAAGCCATCGCAGCTGAGCTGAGGTGAGCATCACACAATGGCCATTTGCAAATCACTTAGCAAGTTTGTGTCAGTTTCTAAATTGCCTTAATTTTGACTTGTCTAAGTGATTTACGAATATATAAAGACGGATGATCAATATATTTATCACGGCAGTTTATATATGTGTGCTTATGTGTGTGAGAGAGAAAGAGAGAAAAAGAGAGAGAGTTTTCATTTTTCTAGGTTTAGTTACATTTTTAATTATCTATCTATCTATCTATCTATCTATGTCCGTTCATATCTATCTATCTATCTATCTATCTATCTATCTATCTATCTATCTATCTATCTATGTCCGTTCATATCTATCTATCTATCTATCTATCTATCTATCTATCTATCTATCTAGCTCTGACATTCTTAATATCTATCTATCTATCTATCTATCTATCTATTTATCTATCTATCTATCTATCTATCTATCTATGTCCGTTCATCATCTATCTATCTATCTATCTATCTATCTATCTATCTCTGACATTCTTAATCTATCTATCTATCTATCTATCTATATCTATATCTATCTATCTATCTATCTATCTATCTATCTGTCTATCTATCTATCTCTGACATTCTTAATATCTATCTATCTATCTATCTATCTATCTATCTATCTATCTATCTATCTATCTATGTCCGTTCATATCTATCTATCTATCTATCTATCTATCTATCTATCTATCTATCTATCTATCTATCTCTGACATTCTTAATATCTATCTATCTATCTATCTATCTATCTATCTATCTATCTATCTATCTATCTATGTCCGTTCATATCTATCTATCTATCTATCTATCTATCTATCTATCTATCTATCTATCTATCTATCTATCTATCTATCTATCTATCTATCTATCTATCTATCTCTGACATTCTTAATCTATCTATCTATCTATCTATCTATCTATCTATCTATGTCCGTTCTTATCTATCTATCTATCTATCTATCTATCTATCTATCTATCTCACTGTTTCTTCCCTATTATTTTCTAATCAGCGTGTTTGTCAGCAAATCATGTTAATAAATCCTATTCTTCAGAAATAATTTCAATAATGCCTTTTCAGACTCTCCGTACCCCCTACGAGTTCTTATAATAATTTCTTAATCATCTTGTTTTTTTAAATATTTCCTTTATTGTTCGTTCTTCATTTCCATTTTCCCCCATTTTTCTGTTGGTACGGGTAAAGTTTAAATGTTAACGCACAATATCAAGAAACTGACGCCGAAATGTCAAAGAACTTGCTGTCAAAATGTCGGAAAAATCCCAAAACATTACCGCTGAAAAACTCCACTCACCAAGCTTCATTTCAAAAAAAGAAAAGAAACATCAGCTAGAAAAAAAATAAAGATGAAGATATAGAAATTGTGCCTTTACGAAACTTCGAAATCAGCGTTAATGAAACAACAGATCTCAGATAAGTGAAAATCCTCTCCACATTAACCCCATTAACATTCTGTCCCTATCTTGATATCGTGCATTTCAGGACATTTCTACTTGCCTAAAATAACTTTCTACCAGTAAACTACAGAAAAAACATAAATTTTGGAACAAAGTAGCATTACAATTTAAGTCACTCTCTCACTCTCTATCACTATCTCTCTCTGTATATATATATATATATATATATATATATATATATATATATATATATAGTAAGTAATTAAACTAAAGAGCCATCGAACCTACCAAGGTTTCACCTAATCGGACCTTCAGGGAAGGTAGCCTACCTTCACTGAGGAGCCGGTAGGTGAAACTTAGGTACGTTCGTTGGCTCTTTAGGTTAGTTACTTTGTATTGCTTTACTTATGTATTGAGCGCTTTTTGTTTTAGGTTACACGTCTCGGGTTTTTTTCTTTGGGCTACGTACTTTGACTGGTGTTCAAGCGCTTAGCTCTTTCTTTTTTTATTATCATTTTTTCCTTCCTCGTATGTACTCGGAGGGTTTTCCGAAACCAGTATAATTTTACTTTTATATATATATATATATATATATATATATATATATATTGTCATCCGCAGACAGATCTGTTTCGCTGTATCACAGCTCATCAGTACGGTTAGACTCCGATTGCTTTTTAACGCAGGATTGAAACCCGACCGAACTGACGTCAGTCGGCGATTCTACCTCTGGGCTATGGGCGTTCGGTTGAAGAAGGCAGACCTTTTTAGCGCATATATTATCATTATACTCGCCCAATAGCCAGGGTGCTCTAATTCATTTTACTGAATGAGCGATGCGTATATGCCAGAGTAGCTACTGTTTTTCAAAGTTTACCATTCCTCCAGAGTGCTCAATCAGGGTGTGAGAGCGTAAATATTGTCATCCGTAGACAGATCTGTTTCGCTGTATCACAGCTCAATTGTACAGTGCATATATTGCTGATATATGGCTAGTGGATGGGAGGATATGGAAGTATGTAGGTTCGAACCCTGCGGATGATAGATATTTTTCAAACATTCAGGTTGGTGGATATTTAAAATGCACCGTTTAGTTTATGTTATTCGGCAGGATTCGAACTTGCAATCCTTATCAACATATGACATCTTGCCGAATGACACACATTTTCGCAACAAAATTTATCATAAATAATCAGGCCGGTAGAAATAAATATATAATACTGTTTGATTATAAACAGAAAATCTACTCAAATAAGATTATCGATTAAAAATAATGTTCAAACAAATAAACTAAATATGTCGGTTGTTAAAAAACATTTTGTTAATCTTTAAGATTTTCAGTAACAATCTCTCTCTCCCTCCTTCTCTCTCTCTCTCTATATATATATATATATATACACTTTCACACCCCGATCAAGCACTATGGAGTAATGGTAGACTTTATAAAACAGTAGCTACTCAAGAATTTACGCATCGTTCATTCAGTAATGAATTTGAACACTCTCGGCTACTAGCCTGTGTTTACATAATATATAACACGTTAAAGTTCGCCTTCCTCTACCGAAGAGGTGAAATCGCCGACTGATGTCAATTCGTTCGGGTTTCAGTGCTGACTAGAAGCAATCGGACGTCTAACCGCACTGATGAACTGTGATACAGCAAAAAAGATTTGACTTTTTATACATATATATATATATAATCATTAAACAGTTATTGGTTAGAGTAAAATTTGAATAGTAGGCATTTGTATTTAAAAGTGATTAATTCAAATTTAAAATAAAGATTTAGTATTCACAGCTTTTGAGTATTAAAATAAGATCAGGCTTTTACGCTACCATAATTTTCGGTATCGTCGTGCGTTATAGACTGTTTTCCTAACGCTTTATTTCAAACTCACAACAAGAAGTTTAAATAAACGCATAACAGTGTGCCTGTCTATTTTAGCCGTGGCATCCCGATGTCAGCCTTTATAACCTCCTCAGTTTTGTACTACGTTTGAGCACATATTAAAAGTTCCCTTTGGCTTTGGAAAGGCCTTCACAACAGCAACAGAACTATTGTATTCTGAAGACATGTCGATTACTAAGCATCAGCCATAGAACTGTTAAAGTGTCGTACTTTCTAATGGCGCTCTCTAAACCCTGTTACGTTCTCATGTCACGGAGCTGTTGACATAAAAATTCTCGATTTATCTGCGCCACACTGTAAATATATTATAGATTCTACTTAGGTTTAATATAAGACAGGAGAGTGCAAATTAGAAAAGAAAAAATGACGGATTAAACGTAACAGAAGTAAGAAAAATATACGTACAGAGAGAGAGAGAGAGAGAGAGAGAGAGAGAGAGAGAGAGAGAGAGAGAGAGAGAGAGTGGGGATTTATGGGTTCCATTTTAGGTTAGTTATATGCAACTTCTACTTCAACAGTTTCTTTCCTCGCACTTCCCCGATGGATACAATTTCCAGGATTTTAAATGTAAGGTCAATAGACACCTCCTAACACACTAACCTGCTCCCATTCCTCCTGACATTCCCTATGTCTAATATTCATTCCTCCTGACATTACCTATGTTTAACCTCTCCTTCTCTTTACCTTCCCCTATGTAGCCCCATGCGCAATAGTGGCAGTGGAATGCCTTGCTTGGGGTGAGATGATTAAAAAAAAAAAAAAAAAGTTATAGCCAAATGTTCGTAGTGGTGCAATGGATATCGGCTCAGGACAAGAAATCGGAGAATCGATTTCGAATTCCAGTTAAATTCGTTTCATTCACTTACACTGTAATACCCTTCAGAGAGAGTATTAATACACAGCTTCACCCTCCAGTCATGGATTTATCAGCATGAAAGGTTGTGCTCTATGGCCTTGGTTGGCAGCAAGTCTAACGCAGAAAGTAATGCCAACCTACTGCGGGACATGATCGCCTCACTGCCATACATGATCAACTATGGCACTTAACTGACTAAAAGCCGAATCGTATCTAGGGTTGCAATAATGAATATTTTTCTAAAAACAGTCTTCACAGTTTTTAGTTTGGAGGGGGAATAACCATTTTTTTCCGGATGCAAGACCTAATATTTAGCCTATATTCGGGGAGATGGATTTTTGTATGTAAGTAAATAAAATAAACCGGGATAGAATTCAGTTCTCCAGTTTCTCAGGCCGATCCGCTATCCATTATAACAGCCGCACAAGAGAGGAAAGCGAGGATATTGTTGTACGAGAATTCATTGTTGAATAACGGCGCCTCTCGCGTGACGTCGCTTATAGCAGAGAAAGAAAAGATACGTGAATAAACTTTTTCTTTTCAATATGTTTGTAAAAAGATATTCTGATTCATCTTGCGCCATGTCATATCGTTTTATGACGGCTTGCGTAGACACATTCATTAGCAATGTCCATGGCCGTGTTGCGTACGAACCAGTGATCTGGGGTGGAATTTTCGACACTAGAAGTTCACACGCCAATTGAAATTCATAGAATTACGAAAGCAGCGAAACCGCATAAGAACTGAAGCAAAACACTCGCAGAATAAAGGCAGAAAGAATAGCGTTAATTGGCATTACTCCAATGCAACGCTGAAATCAGTCAAGAATGAGCGTTAAACATGAGACGCCAGAAATTAGGTTTGTTACTATACTTATCCTCCTCCTCCTCCTCTTCTTCTTCTTTCTTCTTCTTTTATGTGCCGTGTCCCTTCAGGACGTAAGCGATCATGACATTCCACATCTTATCCCTTGCAGCTTTTAATACCTTTCCCCATGTTATCACACTCAGTACTCGCTCCACCATCCATCTGCTCAAGTCTATCAAGTATGTCATGCGGTGCTCTTCCCTCTATATTTCCAGTGAGCATCATATTCTTCAAGCCTTCCTTCCTCGCTACATTTTTTTTTATAATCATATAGCTCCAACAAGGCATTTTACTGCCGCTGTTTTGCAAGGGGTTACATAGGAGAAAAGTTATGAAAAAGAGTGACAGGTTATAGGGGGTGTCAAGAAGTGGATAAGAGAAGGATGAGAATAGTGATGAAAGTGGAGTGGACGGAGAAAGGAGCATGAGAGAGAGGATGTAGGTTAGTGAGAAATGGCTATTGACTTTACATTTAAATTCTTGGTGATTGTAGCTGTCGGGGAAGCAAGCAAAGAAAGGGGAATTCCCACAGGCGGGAAGTGTGAGAAAACAAGCTGATGGTGTAGAATTTGCTTTTACATTTTATTGGTTTCACAGTAAAAATGTGGAACCTAGTTACTAATCTTCTGCAACCACTCTCTCACTGGCGTGATGTGGCTTCCCTGTGCCCCTTCTACAAGTATTTTCATGGCTTCTGCTCCGATGAACTTAGATCACTGGTGCCGCCTAAGCACGAATTTGCACGAGATACTAGATTAGCAACTAGGTCCCACCCTTTTACAGTTAAACAGATCAGATTTAATCGTAATTTCTACTCCAACAGCTTCTTTTCTCGCGCTTCCCGCCTGTGGAATTCCCTTCCACAAGTCTGTTTTCCAGACAGCTACAATCTCCAGTTGTTTAAATGTAGAGTCAATAGACACCTCCTATCACACTTATTCTCAGAACACTCTCATCTACCCAACCCTCATTCTCGGTATCTTTACCCACCTATCACCCACCCTCTGACATTTCCTATATTTAACCATCCTTCCTCCACTCTATGTAGTCCCCTGCGCAGTAGTGGCAGTGAAATGCCTTGCTCGGGGTGAAACGCTTATAAAAAAAAGTTCATCGGAGCATTTCCCAAAGACTTTAGCTCGTGTTAAGTATCAGTTTCCCTCTCGTCTCCATCTCATTCAAAACCTAGTCGTTGCTTACATGTTCGTTCTATGGTATCCTTACCACCCTTCTCTAGAACTACCTTTCGGTCGCTTCAAGCTTTTCCTTCGTCTTTCATGAGGACGTCTAGACTTCACTGCCATATTAAAAGACAGGCATCACACAACTATCCAGTACGCTATTTTCTGTTTCATGAGATTTCAAAAGCCTGTTTCTGATTCTAATTATAGGGGTTCTCTTACTTTCTGTGTTCCTTATAACTTTATTGTTATTCAAAAAATGTGTCCATTCAGCATATTTAGCATTAGTATTTATAACAACATCTCTGTTGACAGTTCTCTTCTGAATCCATCATGCACCCTTACAAATCTACCATTCGCCCATGCATTGAAAACTGCTGTCATAGCTGGTCGGGCGCCCCTGTTGTTCACCTTGGAATTCTCGATAAGATCGAAAGAAGAATCTGCAATGTAGTCGGTCCTTACCTACAAATGCTTTCATAGATTCTGCTTCAACGACCTTAGCACTTGGTACCCCCTCCTACGCGAATTTACTCGAGGTAGTAAGACGGTAACGCAATAACATCCACCATCACCGACGATTTTATTTTGTGTCTTAATAAGCTCTCTGAAGATGACTCATGTGAGCCGAAAGCTTAGAACCAAATTAATAAAAAAATATCCAAATGTTGTAGAATTTTTGTCTTTATTTTCAACTGAAATTAAAGCCAAAATACGACGTTTAGAACGGCTCATGATTAAACATAATAAACATTCATTGTCTCTTATATTTAACAATATATGTTTAGAAAATTATTTGATTCCTCGATACACTATATATATATTGTATCATTTAATTTACGTTAGTCACATTTATGTGTTGTCTTCACATGATATGCTAAATATCTTACTGCAACCTACATTTCTGTGCCATACGGGACCTAAACATTACAAAAAGATATTCAAAAGAGTATACAGTGCAAATTATTATAGTCTCTCTATAGTGTGTGAGTCTCTCTCTCTATTCACAAATATATGTGTGTGTGCGCGTGTATGTGTGCGCACGTGTGTATTAGTGTCTGTGCGTGTGTGTGTGTGTGTGCGTGTGTGTCTGTGTGTGTGCGTGTGCGTGTGCGTGTGTATATGTGTGCTCGTAAACATGCGAAATTTTAAGCATTATCTAAATACACAAGAAACATTCACACGCAAAATAACACGCATACACAGAAACACGCAAAAAATACAATCGGCTAACACGATGTTATATACACCCCGACCTTAGAGAATAAACCGAATCCTTCGCTTACTGACACAAAGAATAACGTCCTGAAACCAGATAATTTTGATTAGGTTTACTTTAATCTGACCAGATCCAGAATAGATTAAACAGTTTTATTATGTACAAGAAATTTAATATGTTATTCTTATTAGACATTGCTAACAATGTTACGTGCCGATTATAGAGTGTTGCCTACAAATGCGATCGTATAAAGGTGTTGGATCTTCACACTATGCTCAGAATATATCGCATTTGAACGGATTATGCTAAAACTGGCCCATGGCCATAGTGCATAGATTATTTTTTTCACTTTAGATTGTATCGTGTAGACCCTGAAAATCGTTCGCATAAAATTCCGGTGATGTTGCTAGAGATTTTGATAGAGACTTAAACGTAGAAAACATTTTATGAAGGAAGAATGCGGTCAGCTTGAAATTGTAACTTGTGTCTCTTATACTGTTGCTTCTAGAATTATCATTCGATTAAATTCCTGGCTGTTAATTAAATTAGCAGACAGGATTATGATTCTTTCGCGTCTAGAGGCGAAGAATTGGATCAGTAGAAGTAAATTTTAATGAGACATACGAAAATTGATAAAGATCAAAACTGTCGAGTAAACTCCATGTAGGTATCAAGCTAGTATCACTAATGTTGACTTGAAAAGTGAAATTGAAGGCCTAAGTTCGATTTAGAGCCGATGCCTTTAGAAATGGTATGCTTCTTTCCTTGGAAATCTGAATTTGTCGAACATCTTAATCTAAACTTATTTATAAATGTAACTTTGTCTCTGTGTGTGTGTGTGTCCGTTACCTATTGACTCCGAAAGGGCTAAACCGATTTTCTTGAAAATTTACACAGTTGTACTGTAAGCATCTGCGAGTGATCTTAGCTAGGGTTTGTGCCGAGGTACTCCAAATAAATATAAAAAATCGATAATCGGAAAAATCAGGTTATACAAAAAGTGGTCCGATTTTAATTAAATTTTATACACTCATAGACAAAGGCATAAGAAACGATATTCAGTAGTTTCAAGGTTGCAGTTCTTACAATAGTGCAGAAGATCGATAATATATATATAAAAGGCAAGATGTTTGTGTGTGTTTATCTGCCGGTATATCTGTATTTTTTTCAGCCCTTTTATTTTAGTTTTTGCTTCGGATTGGGCTCTAAGTAGGTATAATTGTAGTTCTTAGTCTCAACCATACTACCATTTACTCAGAGGACTTATTTAGCCTTCAAAATTCAGTTTACGACGATAAAAACTTATTTGATATCGATACCAGGAAATCAAAATTTGACTTACATCCATTCATTGTTCTTTCAGTCTACTACGGTTTTGCTTTAACTTGAAACAACTACTGCTTTTAAGTCTTTCCTACCAAAGTCCAAAGATTCTGAGCCCCAGGACCATGTATTAGTTTTAAAACTTTAATTACACCCGAGCAACGCCGGGCTATCCTGCTAGTTTGTCTATATTTTTGAGATTGAGATAATCTTTTGTATTATTTACATAGTTCCGACTGCTGTCTTCATTTTTATTCCCAAATTCACAACGTTTCATCCGTTGTAGGTTCCTATCTTTTTCAGGGAATGGGAATTTCGAACAAAGAAATGAGGCAGATTGCCGTCAATGACATATGGCCCAGTGGATAAAAAAGTTGGTTAGATTTGTCGTGGTCGAGACAACTTTGTTACCAATTTGTAATAGACTGACAGTCGGGGTAGTGATTTCAGCAGTGAAGAAAAGGTTGGTTTTCCAAACCACCACAATTATAAATAAAATAACGCACGGCACAATGTAACGAATATAACAACATTGTATTAAGTAAGCTTACAGAACTGGATA
The DNA here is from genome assembly GCA_037127315.1 of Ascarosepion bandense. NCBI lineage: Eukaryota > Metazoa > Mollusca > Cephalopoda > Sepiida > Sepiidae > Ascarosepion > Ascarosepion bandense. Next base: position 2,156,563 of record JBBBDQ010000815.1, on the reverse strand, counting down.
ATTCACAAATGCAAGATGTAGTGAAAAGAGTTCTCGCTTAGATTATTAAAGATATTGTCTGAATATTCATGATAGTAGAGTCCCTGAAAAAGGAAAAAGGAAATAATATGTTTGTACTGAATAGTAGTTAATATAATAATACATGTATTGAAATGTTCTTATAGAATAGAGAGTCTTATGTGTCTAATTGCTGAATGCAATTAGTGGTTGGTGTGAGATGGAAGAGACGAACGGTTCTCGGTCTTATGTCTCCCTAAAACATCTCCCAACTGGTTAGAAACGTGTGGGAACCAGTTTATACATTTCTTGATAAACGCGGGAAAAAGAAAGTTTCACGTGCAGACCTTACGTAGGTGTATGTGGGTATATGCGTACGAACGTGTGTGCATGGCGATGTATGTAGGTAAGTACGTGCATGTAGAAGTGGTTCTACAGAACCACTAACTTAACCTAAAGAGTTGAATACCTGCCTACAACAGTGGTGAATAAAATCTTAGAGAGCGGAGTTAAAGGGAGATAATTAAGATATCCTGAAGTGGCATGACTCATGGAACAAGAGCAATATACCCAAGTTATTGAAATAAAAAGTTCGGTTCAAAATTCCAGTCATCTGATTTCGGTCAATGTGATGAGTCTATTGAATTTTTGTTGATAAATGAAAATTAATTTTATTGATTAATGAATATTAAAGAATTTTATTCATCAATAAATATTGTAGCATTCGCTATCTGTTGAGCAATTTTTGGAAAAGTATTACTGGTTGTTATATTGGTATTACAGTATTATTTTAAAGATTAAACTATGAAGAATTACATATGTATGAGCATTACAGTATTACATTATTAATTGGTATATAAGTATTACAATATTATTATAAGTATCAAACTATTAAGAATTACATATTTATGAGTATTAGAGTATTACACTATTAATTGGTATATAAGTATTATTATAATTATCAAGCTAAGAAGAATTACATATTTACGAGTATTATAGTATTAAACTATTAATTGACACATACGTATTACAGTATTATTATAAATATCAAAAGATAAAGAATTACATATTTATGAGTATTACAGTATTAAACTATTATTTGGAATATAAGTATTGCAGTATTATTATAAGTATCAATCTATTAAGAATTACATATTATGAGTATTAGAGTATTACACTATTAATTGCTATATAAGTACTACAGCACTATCATAACTAAAAAAACTAATAAGAATTACATATTATGAGTATTATAGTATTACACTATTAATTGGTATATAAATATTACAACATTATTATAAATATCAAACTATGAAGAAATACATATTATGAGAATTAGAGTATTACACTATTAATTGGGATGTAAGTATTACAGTATTATTATGAATATCAAACTAGGAAGGATTACATATTTATGATTAATATAGTATTACACTATTAATTTGTATATAAGTAATTCCGTATTATTATAAGAATCAAACTATTAAGAATTGCATACTTATGAGTATTACATATATTACACTATTTCACTTTTAATTGGTATATAAGTATTAGAATTTTATTATAAGTATGGAACTATAAAGTATTTTTCATCTTCTATGTGCCCTGTCCTTTCAGGACCTGGTCGATCATAGCTTTCCACCTCACCCTTTCCCTGGTAGCTATTAGCAAGCTTTCTCCTGTTACACCACACAAACTTTGTTCCGTCATCCACCTGATCAGGTCCTTCAAATATGTTATCCGCTGTTTTCTCTGTCTCTTTTTCCCTCTATCTGGCCTGTTAGTATCAGGTTCTCCAAGCCCTCCTTCCTTACTGCATGTCACATGAACTTTAGCTGTCTCTTCCTGATGCTCAGTATTAATTTCCTTTTCGTTTCTATCCTTTCCAAAACATCATCATTACTCACATGTTCAATCCATTGATATTCGCAGCATCCTTCTGTAGAACCACATATTTCTAACTGTTTATTTGAATTTTATTATGAATATTAGTAGTAATCTATAGTAGTATCAGATTGCGCTGTCGAGTTCAAATTCCAACGAAGGCCGTTTCCTACTCTATTCAACAAATACTTTTGTAAAGTTATAAATGCATCCTTTCTACCATCAATTTGGGGTTAGAAACACGGCAAACAGAGATCTCTTATTTTGGGTTTGCAACAAGTTAAGAAGACAACATACACGATGAAGATACTGGAAAAATGAGGGAGATCAGAAGTAGTATCATGTCTGGTCTAGCGCTGCTTAATCCGTCCTTGCTAGCCTTGAGAGTCTTCATCATTGTTGCAATGGATTTGTAGAAGATGACGTATTCGCCCTCCCTTGTCAAAATTCCCATTTACACAGGCCTCAATAACCCTCTATTTTATATTAATTGAGCTTTATATAATTAATAAAAACTCATTGTGCATGAAGCTACCAAAAGCAATCCTTAAAAGACACTTTAAAGCAGTAAAATCTAATATCAGGACGTTTAACCCTTATATAGGGGACTCTACAACTTAAAAAGGAAACATAATATTATAACAAGCACAAAAACCATTCACAAATACATATCTGTATACACACAGAATGTACATTTGGATTTCATATTAAAAAGTTAATGGGATGGTTGAAAATAAATGAATGGAAATATGTATGGATGAACAGAAAATGAATTCTCGTTTATGAGTTCTCGTCTTGGTTATCATCCATATGGGAACTCTTAAACCAATTTGGTGACATTTTTGAGCAGAGCTGCAATTGATAATAACATCTTCATTCAATGAGAGATAATTCATGTAATTTTTTTATGATGAATCGAAAGCCAAATATTGTCTTTTGCTTAAAATGTCGCATGTCATTAAACGTTTGCTATTTACAACGCTTAGAAGTAAATGATGTCTTGGGAATTCTAATCGGATTAACTGCAATGTCGACCTTTCAAAGACCGATTTGTGTTCTAGATAAAAGTGTTCATTGGAATGGATGGCAGAATTTAATGCTGGGATGGACCCAAGAACCTTTGAATTGAGGATTCTTCCAAAAATCTCATTCAGGTGAGATTTATCACAAATTCGTGTCAGAAATTAGATATTTTCTGAAAATATGATAAAAACAGAACAGCTGTCACAATATCTCGTGTAAATATTGTGTAACTAAAAACTAAACAAATAAGAACACTGTTTTATGAGTATCAAATTTTCCAAGTCATCTTTCATCATTATGTGCCCTAGAAATTTAAAATCTGTGTTTCTGGTGGTAAGAATAAGTTTCATTTTTGTTATCAGTTTTTTTTTTAAATTCTACTTTTTCGACCCAAGGTAGTCTCAGCATTTGTCTGTATGTAGAAGCAGATTTCCGTTGATTCAAGTCTATTCTTTGTTTGTGAGAAGAGTGTCCAGCATTCAAAACTATATAGGAGGACCGATATAACATAACTGTTCAGCACTCTTTTATTTGTTTTAATTAAATTTATTGACATTCAATTTTTCAAGTTCGCTAGGTTGTTTATGCATTTCTTTTACAATCTACCTTCAATCTGTCATGTGAGTATCAATTTTTCTTTACCTTCTTTCCTCACTAAGGACCCTACAAAATACAACCATCTCTTCCTGATGGTAAGTGTAAGTTCTCTTTCTGTGTTCGTTTTCTGTAAAACTTTCTTGTTGTTCAATCGGTCTATGGCATTCTCAGCATGTCTCTGTAGAACCACATTTCTACTGATTCAAATATGTATCGCATCAGAAATTAAGAATTGAAAGCAACCGTCTTCACTTTTCTAAAACTTCACAATAGCGTGTGACATCCTGGTTTTTCTCAAATAGAAAAAATATTCACCATGTGCTTAGAGAAAAAGTCGAAACCGGATGTTACAAATAGATGTTAAATTGATTTTCTGACCAACTGGAGCAATTTGAAAGACCGTAAAGATTTAGCGATCCAGTGCAAAAAATCTAGATGACTATAAGGGAGTTCGATCATCGTCAGTCAGACAGTCACAGATGGAAGCAGAGAGAGAAAGACGCAAAAAAAATGTAATAGGAGAAACTTTAACCACGACCCGGACATAAGGTCGCGCCACACATCGTCTTTCTCCTTTTCTTCATGTGCTTGTTCCTTTTACTTCTTCTCCGTCCAAAGACATTCCTATCAAACATATGCTCATACATACACAAGTACGTAAGCATAAATTCTTTCTAACAAATTACTACTAAGAATATTCTATAACGCTTGATACCCTCAACTTCCTCATTGAAAATTAATTTCTAGCAATTTCTATACTTTTCTTTTAATAAATTTCTATTTTAACATGAAAAATGTATATTTTTATTTTTCCATTATTCCACAAACTATTCCATTATTTTTCCACAAATATACACAAACCTTCTAACGAAAACCTTCTGATAATTTTGATCATAATTCTAAATAAAAATTTAAGCGGTAGGGAGTTCGGTTATGTATGACACAAGCATTACCCGCAGCCTATAGCTTCAAATGATTTATTCATCTGTGAGGAGTTTGTTATGTATTCACTACTATATAGGGGTACTTATATTAAATAACATTTCGTTGTTTTCTTTTTTGTTTTTTTTTTAATCATATCACCCCAAGCAAGGGGGTAACGCCACTGATGCGCAGGGGGCTACATAAGAGTGAGAAGATTAGAAAAGAGAAAACCGGAAACCACATCCTAAACAGGAAACAAGGGATGAGCCTCTTCACCTGTTCAATAGACGTGGGTGGAGTGTGAACCGGGCGATAGTTTAGTCTATCTACTCCAATTGAAAAACAAAAACAAAAAAACAGTGAGAAGATTAGAAAAGAGAAAACCGGAAACCACATCCTAAACAGGAAACAAGGGATGAGCCTCTTCACCTGTTCAATAGACGTGGGTGGAGCGTGAACCGGGCGATAGTTTAGTCTATCTACTCCAATTACTTTCTTTTTTTTCTTGACAGTTTTTTTTATTTAAGTCTATTACCCCCATTAGCATGGATCAGGCTAGTCAACCTGAAAGTAAAACTCTGCGCCTCCTCGGATTAACTCTCACAACAAATCTCAAGTGAAATGCTTATATAGAGTTCATAGCTAAATCCGCTGCTAAGAAGGTTGGTTCTCTGTGCACGGCCAGGAAAATTTTTCCCGTCTGAAAAAATTCTGCGCATATACAAATCTACCATCCGCCCGTGCATTGAATACTTCTGCCATATCTGGTCGGGTACCCCTGCTATTTACCTAGGGGTCCTTGAAAAGATCCAACGGAGAACCTGTAATGTGATCGATCCCAACTTGGCAGCTCGGGTGTAGTCACTTTCTTACCGGCGCAGCGTGGTCTCCCTGTGTCTCTTCTACAAATACTTTCATGGCTTCTGCTCAGATAAACTTAGCTCAATGTTACCCACATACATGAATTTGCTCGAGTCACAAGATTAGCAACTAGGTCCTACCCTTTTACTATGAAACCAATAAATGGTAAACGCAAATTCTACTCCAGCAGCTCTCACACTTCCCGCCAGTGGAATTCACTTCCGTTTACTTGCCTTCCCGACAGCTACAATCTTCAAGAATTCAAATATAAAGTCAATAGTCATCAACTATCTCACTAACTCGCTACCACTTTCTCTCTTTCTTATGCTTCTTTCTTCGTCCACTCCACACTCAGCAGTAGTCCTTCACCTACCCCCTTCCTGACACCCCCTGTAACCTGTCACATAACTTACCTCCTGTGTAACCCCTGCTCAAAAGTAGCAGTAAAATGTTTTGCTTGGGGCAACACGATTAAAAAAAATTGTTCTCATTCCGCTGTATAAGGACGTTCTGTTATATATTCTGGGGACCAACAGAATATACTCGAACTTGAAAACATTTATTCCGTTTGAAGGCGAATAAAAATACACGCGATGTTTTCGGTCAAAGCTGGAATGCAAAAGAAAAATAAACTCTATCGCGAAAACAACGCCGGTCTTCAAGGTTCCGAAATATAAAGAATGGGAATAGTTTAATTAAATTATTCGGTCAGAAGCGAATATTTACACTAAATTATTTCGGCTTATAAAACAATGAATTATATTTTAGAGCCGACAAGGAATATATTTTGCGTCGGCGTGTAGAAACTGCGAAAATTTGAACAATAAAATATCAATGTGTTTACGTCATAAAAAAAGACAACAATTGGAGAATTAGGCCTGCCTGTGAATGACGTAATTGCGTGAAACTCGAGAGAACGTGAACTTATATGAAAACCCGTGTTTTCCAGAGTCCAGACAGACATAAGTAACGCGCAGGCTAACTATTTATTTTGTATAAATATACAAAATTGTGGCACTTGGCCGAAAAGCGGAGGGGTAGAGGGTGGTATTCAGTTAACTATTCTATACCTAGCTAAACACTATCATGACCCATTCACTCATTACAATTTTCTCATTCACCAAAAGAACCCATCCATCATCTCCCAAACCTTCATACACCATAATACCACATATTTACGAGGGTCACCTAAAAACGGAGGGAAAACCCATGACAATAAAAATGGTTTTATATACAACATAATGCATAATTTAAAAGATTTAATGAAGAATGAAATGATGGGAGATGGGATGAACCCACAAAACAAACTGAAAATGCAACAAATTTTGAAATAAAATAATAAACAATGTTAGTAAGACCCGTCTATCCCAGAAAAAAGAGTGGGCCCTGTATTCCGCCAAACGGCGGAATCAAGATGCACACTCGCTAAGGGAGTGGAGAGAAGGGTAAACAATCAATGGAATGGGACAATAAAAGGCTGAAACAGCCGAGATGAAAGGAGACCAAAACAAACTGGGGAGGTTGGGAATCTCGACTTGGATCAAAACAAAAGAGAAAGCCGGGTACAGGCTAGGAACACATTCATTCACTTTAACTAGGTACACAAAAGAGATCTACCTTAATCAGAGGAGGGTTCCACAGGAATCCACTCCGATGCAACCAGCAGATCTAAAAGAGAAAATCAAGACGTGCCCCGTTCACACGAACCAGGCTCGCCACATTTACCCACCTTTTGCTGAAGTCTGTCGAAGTCAAACGTTTCCAATCAGTTCAAATCCTTATTTTGAGCTGATGCTCAAAATATCGGATCAGATCCTGATGTGAAAGACGCTGACATTGTAAGACTTCCAAATCCAAATCACCATTCGAGCCGTAGCTAGCAGCGACATAAACACCATACGCTTCATCCCAGAAAACGGGGGCGATACATTGTCGTAGGCGAATGCACGATCAATGAGCACAAGCTCTCGCGGCTCGATACGAGCAGTCAACTCGCCGACACGGTCCCATAGAGGGCGAACCCGCAAACAATGGTAGAAGGCGTGCGAAGCCGTTTCTTCCAAGCCAAGCTTGCAGTGTTCACAATCTGGCAAATCCGCTAGGCCCCATATGAAGGGTGCAGACAGACATATGTAAAGCGCAGACAAGTTCGAACGCGAATAAAACTCACAGACAACCCCAGCGTCACTCCCTCGTATGTGCTTATCCTCTGACCACTTCCGTCACGTTGATTCAGTCTGTTAAGTGCCATACGTGATACACGCTTTGTATCATGTATGGCACTTAAACGAGTGACTGAAATGGATGGCAGAGCAGAGAGTGAGTGAGATAATATAAAGACAAACATAGTTAAGAGTTCAAAGTCAGAGGAAACTGTAGAGTTATGATCACCAACATTCTGAAAGGAATTAACACAAAAGAATCTGCAACATTATCCTGATTATCGGCTTAGCTTATATTATTCAACCAATGCCTTAAGGTTGCCTCTCTGTGCCCTTATCTTAATAAATACTTTCATGGCAATTGTTTGGATGAGTTCTTCGCTATAGTAACTTGAGTTTACAAATTTAATCTTATAAACTTACAGTTAAACTGGCTAGATGCAACCGTAAGTTCTATGCTAACAGTCTCTTCTCTCGCATTTTACCCTTACCTGATATTATACCGATTGAGAAAAAAAACAAGAAACACAAACGAACCGATCTGACCTCTCGGGCAAGATGTTTTTTATTTTATTCGTTCTCTTCCAACCACATTTTCCTTTTTTTTTTATACTGATGGATCTAGTGTAATTCTTCACCTTGATGACACGACTGACACTTGAAAGGCTGACACCAACAATATCTGTGATCTTTCTATAAGCCTTACCAGTGTGTTCGTACAGCGTAACAATTTTTCGTACGCGTCCATGAACTAACGTTCATCGCAGAAAATGGTTGTAGGACATCTGATTGCCAGTTGAGTCAATAGTGTCTGAGCGTGACAAAAGTCTGATGCAATTACGGACTATGCAATATTTTTCAAGGCCAAACAAATTTCATTTTAGACCCCGAAAATAAATTCATATTTCGGCACACTACTGCAAATGACCTAATCTGCTGTAAAAAAAGGAAATCGATTACACTTTGACACTCTAATGGGCGAAAAACTCACCTTATGGCGAACGGAAGAACACAAAAGCAGATGTTTCAATTAATTTGAACAAGTTGTTTTCAATTTTCGATTTAAAATATGCTGCATTCCTTTCCAGGTGTATTCGGTTATGACTCTCGGAAGATTCCTGTTCACTATTATCTGAGAATTATCATGTATTCTTTTTTGGAAAATGGATGTTTCCTCAATCACTACCAGCTCAATATGTACGCTTATAAACTGTGATCCTAACCGTCGTTTCACGGCACACTTGTGTAACCCATGATCATCTTAAGTGTACTACGAAATATTACAACTGAAAATCAACAAGATTTGACGATATACTTATCGTACATTTGACCAAAAAAAAGAAGAAAAAGAAAAAAAGGAACAGGTTTCACACTAAATAATCTAGTTCTGGGTATGACGGTAAACTGCATCCGTCAGCAATGCCTCTGATTGGGAGGTTGTGAGGAGAATAGAACAACGTCTTAATTGCTGTTGTTCCCACGTTCAACCTGACCCGAAGTGGTAGCACCTGTTAGGTTCCCAGCTATGGGCAAATAGTTAACCCCCAAACTGGGGTCAAGACACAATGAAAGTATAAAAATACACTTTTATATATATATATATATATATATTTATTAGTCATCCTCATACAAGCCTGTTTCTCTGTAACACAGCTCATCGGTGTGGCTAGACACATCTACTTGCTTCTGGCCGGGATCAAAGCTCGACCGATTTGGTGACCTATTTGGGGCACATATATATATATATATATATATATATATATATATATATATTTAGAAAGAGAGAGAGAGAGAGAGAGAGAGAGACATTTCTAGAAAAATATACATTTTTGAAGTAAAAATATTACCAACAATACATTTTAAAAAGAAGAATCATTACTAGTATATATTTTTGAAGGAAAAAATTATTACCATAATACATTTTTGAAGGAAATAACTTATTACCATCAATACATTTTTGAATACAAAACTAGAAGTCATTTTCATTGTTATAAAATAAGATATTTTTTGTCAGAATATGACTAAATCACCCTTCTTACTATAACCAAACATTAAAAAATAGCTTAAACCTGACATTTTTGGCATTAAATAACCCACAGAAGTTGATATGCCGTTAAACAAAACTCAAAGTTTAACACTAAATAATCTGCGCGAACTGTTTAATTGAAACACTGAAATAAAAGTTGAGAATCACATTGCATTAAATCCAAACAACCGACACTTAACAAAATCACGTTTAAATCCGGTCATAACACATTACATTACATTTGAATATATGGTTCTGTTGTCAATTCGCGCTATCACGCGGTGTGACATCATAGAACCGCATTGCAATTTTGCGAACTGCGTTTTTGGTAACTATTGCCGTTGCCTAGCGGAGTTTTATGTCAACACAAAATGAAATCGTCGGTGATGGTGGATGTTATTGTATTACCGTCTTAATAACCTCTCTGAAGATTGCTCATGTGAGCCGAAAGCTTAGAACCAAATTAATAAAAAAACTATCCAAATTTTGGAGAATTTTTGGACTTATTTTCAACTGAAATTAAAGCCAAAATACGACGTTTAGAACAGCTCATGATGAAACATAATAGACATTCATTGTCGCTTATATTTAACAGTATATATTTAGAATATATATATATATATATATATATATATATATATATATATATATATATACAGTTTAATCAAAAATACAATATCGCCTCAAATACGAATATAAATTAAAAATAATATTTAACCGAATAAACCATATATATTTTAAATTATATATATATATATATATATATAGTGTATCGAGGCAGCAGATATTTTTTCTAAACGTATATTGTTAAATAATGAATGTCTATTAAGTTTTATTATCAGCCTTTCTAAACATTGTATTTTGGCTTTAATTTCAGGTGAAAAAAAAGATAAAACGTTTCCAACATTTGGATATTTTTTCATTATGTTGGTTCTAAGCTTTCGGCTCACCTGAGCCCTTTTTAGAGAGTTTACAAAGACGTTAACATAAAAACATCCACCATCATAAATGATTTTTTTTATCTTGTGTTGACATTAAACTTTGCTAAATAACGATAGCAGTTACCAAATAGCTGACGCAGTTCGTAAATTTGTAATTTGTTCTGTGACATCACAACGCGTGAGAGCTCGAAAAATTAACAGAACCATATATTTAAATGCAATGTAATGTGTTATGTACAGATTTAAATGTGATTTTATGAAGTGTGGTTGCTTTGATTTAATGTAAATGTTCTTCAATATCTGAAGGTTCTTTTTACTGCGCGTATATTTGAGTATTATTGTGTTATCGACTTAAGTCTGTCTAATATTACCTACATGGATATGTTTTTCTAAGAATTTTTCTTTAGTTGAACTATGATCAGAAATGTTGCAGGTAAGTCTACGGGAGAGCGTGGTTGTAGTCAAACCAATATATGTAATGGGTTTACCAGTGATACAATTGATATACTACATTGGTTTTCTGTAGAGGATTTAGTTGTGCGATTGTATGGTTATTAGAGACTATGAGGTCAATTATTTTCAATTTTTTATGATATATGATGAGCTTAATATGGTTGTTATTATATATTTATTTATTTTTTAATCAATTCACCCCAAGCAAGGCATTCCACTGCCAATATAGAGCAGGGGCTTACATAGGGGAAGGTGCTGAGAGAGAGATTGGATATAGGAAATGTCAGAAGCAGGGTGATAGACGAGTAAGGGGTACATAGGAAGGGTGTTTGAGAGAATGGGTGCGAGTTAGTGTGTTAGAAGTTGTCTACTGAGGTTGTAGCTGTCGGGGAAGCAAGTATGCGGAATGGAAATCCACAGGCGGGAAGTGCGAGTAGAAATTGCGGTTACATTTTATCTGTTTTACTGTAAAAGGGTGGGACCTAGTTGCTAATCTAGTGTCTCGTGGAATTTCGTGCATAGGGGGCACCAGTGATCTAAGTTCATCGGAGCAGAAGCCGTGAAAGTATTTATAGAAGAGGCACAGGGAAGCCACGAGAGAGTGACTGCAGGCGGTCAGCCAAGTCAGTATCGATCACATTACAGATTCTCTGTTGTATTTTGTCAAGGTCCCCGAGGAGAATAGCAGGGGCACCCCACCAGATATGGCAGCAGTATTCAATACACGGGTGCAGGGTAGATTTATAGATGGGCAAGATAGATTCAGACGGAAAGAATTACCGGGCCCTGCACAGAGAACCGACTTTCATAGCAGCGGATTTAACAATGGACTCGATATAGTCATTCCACTTGAGGTCCGGTGAGATTGTGAGGCCAAGCAGGCGTAGTGTTTTAATCTCTGGGAGGCAAGCGTGTTCCATGCTAATGGGAGGTAGGTGCGATTGTCTATGATGGTTAATTGATAGCACCTTCGTTTTGGAAGAATTGAAATTAACGAGCCATTTCTTACCCCAAACCACCACGGATTAGAGGTCCTTTTCAAGCTCGGCAGCGAGGTTCGCCTTGTCGCACACACCAGATTTTTGATCGAGGCGAGAGTAAACTGTGGTGTCATCGGCGTACATGCCTACTTGTTATTGGTTTAAAATTGCTACGTATTATGTTTTTGAGTTTCATCATATTTGTAATTATTATGTTTCATTATACTTGTAAGTATTATGCATTTGGTTGCAATTGATTAAGTTAATAGTGTTCTGTTTATTTTGACGTACACTATATCATTAATATTATCAATATTGTTTGAGGTATCATTAAGTTTATTGAGATATATTTTAATTTGTTGATCCATGACGGAGTTAGGATATTCATTGTTAACAAGTGTTTGTTTAATGTTGTATAATTCATTATAGAATATGGATTTGGAAGAAGATATCATTTGTGTGCGTTGAATTAAGTTATCGTTTCCATTTTCATTTAGAATTATCCACTTGGCAATAAATACTAAACATAGTAAGAAATACATAGTTTCAATCTACAGGGTGCGAAGGGTAAATTGTCGCCGTTTGCCTTGTAAAATTTTGCAAAGTAATAATAACAAAAGAACCATTCTATTTTCATTTAGAATTATCCACTTGGCAATGAATACTAAAAATAGTAAGAAATACATAGTTTCAATCTACAGGGTGCGATGGGTAAATTGTTGCCGTTTGCCTTGTAAAATTTTGCAAAGTAATAATAAGAAAAGAACCATTCTGTTTTCATTTAGAATTATCCACTTGGCAATAAATACTAAAAATAGTATGAAATACATCATTGTTTTTTAATGGGGTAGCCTCTTAATTATGGCCAGTAGTGTACATACTTGAAAATACATACATATACACATTCAAACAAATCTAGACAGTCAGTCTGTTAAGTGACTATTTAGTTATCATGTCTCAAATGAGACATGACTAACTGTGCAGAAGTTTTTCTGTTGTATTTTCTGCGATAGACTGGTTGCCAACCAAAGCTATAGAACCCAAACTGTCCTGCTATTTTACCCATAGCTAAAGGGAAAAGAAAGATCAATATCTTTCTGAAGGGTATTTGCGCGTAAGTGAATGTAAAGAATTCAGCAAGAAAGACATTGCAAAATAAAAAAAAATAATCAAAATTCTTTAAGATGACAACAAATTAAAACATTGCAATCGAGAGTGAATGGATTTGCATATTTGAAGACGTGCATGGAGAGGTTAAACAAAAGTATAGGAATTCTGGAAAACATAAAGGTAAACGCTATTGAGATTATATTAAAAAATTTTCTTTCGTTCACAAACTGCTTACATTCCTTGAAGTGTGTTTTGAATAGAGCGGCATAAGATAACCTGGCCGGGATCTCTAAACTCGAATTGCTTATCCCATTTTCCGCACCGATAGCCATTACACTAGCCAGATATCGTAATTCTCGATTTGTTTTTCATTAATATGTATTCTCGTGCTTTTTAATAAAAAATCGAGATCTGTTACGGTCATATCACGTTGAATACACCGGTTCCCGTTTGATCATTGAAGTAAAGCAACGTTGGAAACTGGTCAGTACTTAGATGGGTGACAGTTTGGATATATCAGGTGCTGTACACGTTTATTGATGGACGTGAGTTGTGGTGCACTGGTTATCGGCTCGAAAAAAGAAATCGGTGAGCCGAGTTCGAATGACCTACATTCACTTAAGCGCTAGTACACTTGGTATTAATCCGTCCCATTTATGGGTTAAATAACAGGGTAAGACTTGGGACCCTGCACTTAGTCAAATCCCAAGGAGATTTTTCTCCGTCGGGGAGGAAGCTGGCTCAACCCGACTAGGGTGAATGCGGCTTACATACATACAAATGTGCTGTAAGTATTGTGAGTTAATCGGAGATTGTTGCTGTAGATGGAGGAATAATTTATTTAGAAAGTATGGCATTCCATTTATGCATGGATCGATTTAAACACTTTGCGCTGGCATTATCTTCTTGGTTAAGTTTCGGAACTAATAATATATTATATATGAATTGGAATCGAATATGGATAAGAATCCGGTAGAATATGTAACAAATACGAGACGTTTATAAATTTAATGTTTCATTTTTTTTTTTCAGCTTCATCAAAATTGTTTGGAAATGGGTTGTGGAAGAAATAGTTCCAATAATTTTAATTTTCTGTTGATTGTGCCTTTGTTGTGTGGTGTTAATCTATATGTGCGTACGTGTGTGTGTGTGTGTGTGTGTGTGTGTGTGTGTGTGTGTGTGTGTGTGTGTGCCTGCGAGTTTGGATTCTGGGCAGAAGATTATCCCGCAGTAGGTTGCCATTGCTTTCTGCAGTAGACTGGTTGCCAGCCAATGGGGCAGATTGCCATCAAGGACACAAGGCCTAGTGGAAAAAAGAGTTGTTTAGATCAACAAACTTGACCTAAAGAGTTTTGGGTTCAATACCTGGTTACAGCAGTGGTGAAAAAAAATGCGTGCCAGAGATCTGCGTCGTTCTGGGAGTATCCTTAGTTATATTATGCCTCAAGATGTTACTGAGTTGTCCGTGTATCTGTCTGTATATTTCAGGGGTAGCCATTCTGCGTCTAGCGAGCCACATGCTACTCTTTGACTTTTAATATGCAGTTCATGGAAATAGGTTGGTTGAGCACCTTTGATGCTGCGAATAAATTGAAGCTGAATTCCTGGGACATGCAACGAGGAAGGAGGTCTTGGAGAACCTGAGAGGGCAAAAGAGACAGGGGAAAGCAACGGATAACATTTGAAGAACCTAATCAGGTGGATGATAGAAAAAGGGTTGCATGGTGTAACAGAAGGCGCGCTAAGAGTCACCAGGGATAGGGAGACGTGGAAAGCCACGATCGCCTACGCCCCGAAGGGAAAGGGCATACAGAAGAAGAAGAAAAATATAAAATGAAAATAAGAAACAAATCAAGCTTTATTGTTATTTACTGGCTATGAAATGAGACTCGATTGAATTAAAACGTATAATCAATGAAAATGTGTATGTAACAAAAAAAAACAAATAAATGTAAATTTTGTTCCTGTCCTGTGATTCTCAAACATCTTAGCTTTATTGTATGTGGCTCTTTCATTTGGCATGTTTGGCCATTCTTCAGAAATCTGTAGGTTTAAGGAGCTGGTTAATGTTTCTTTGATTCGGCCTTGCGTCAGACATAACCGAACTCCCTACAGCTTACACATTTTATCCAGAAATATCAACATCCCAATAATCAGAAAGTTCTCATCGTTATCAGAAGGTTGGTTGTCTGCAGGTTGAAATATGTAGAATTGTATGGAATAGTGTACGAATAAAATATACATTTTGCATTTTAAAAAAGAAATTTCTTAAAAGGAAATAATAACATGAGTTGTAGAAGTTAATGTACAATTAGAAACATTACTAAGAAGTTAGAGTAGATTTCGTGTTCAATGGTAAAGATGAGTTAAAGGTATCAAGATTTGTAGAAAGTGTTCGTAGTAGTAATTGTCTAAAGAGTATATGCGTACGTACCTATGTATTTGTTTGTTTGGTAGGAATGTCTTTGGATGAAGAAGATGAAGTAAAAAGAATCAGCATCAGCAGAAAGAAAAAGAAAAAAGAAAAATGTCCAGGTCAGCTTGAAGCTTCTCCCGTTACATTTTAACTTGTCGTCCTTGCTTCTTCCATCCCTTGACTGACTCGCTGACGCTGATCGGGACTCATTAGATTTTTCACGCTGACTCGCGAAGTCCTCAAGTCTTGAAAGTCGCTCCCATTGGTCAAAAATCAATTTAACACCTACCTTGCGGAATCTGGTTTTAACTTTTTCTTTAAGCACATGGTCAATGCTTTTTCTATTTGGGAAAAACCAGGATTTCACACGTCATTGTTATTTTTTTTTTTATGTTTTAAAAAAGTGAAGAATGTTGATTTTAATTCTTAATCTTTTATTCACTACATATCAATTATAATTCTAGTTCGTCTTGCGGGATTTTTTAAAAAATAATATCCTGTCGCCCCAAACAAGGCATTTTACTGCCACTGTTGTTCAGGGGGTTACATACGAGGAATGTTTTGGGAGATTGACAGGTTACAGGGGGTTTCAGGAAGAAGGTAAGTGAAGGATGAGAATACTGATGCGAGTCGGGTCGACGGAGAAAGGAGCATGAGAGACAAAGGATGCAAGTTAGTGAGACAGGAGATGACTATTGACTTTACATTTGAATTCCTGAAGATTGTAGCTGTCTGGAAAGCAAATAAGCAAGGTAAGTGAGAGAAAAATAGCCGAGGGAGTAAAAATTGCGTTTATAATTTATCAGTTTCACTGTAAAAGGATGGGAACTGGTTGCTAATCTTGCGGCTCTAGTAAATTCATATATAGGGGGCACCAGTGAGCTAAGTTCATTTGGGTGATAATATGTATACGTATGTATCTAGTGGATATTTTCTTTTGTCTGGTCGTGTCTGTATGTTTAGTTGGAAATGTTTGGTGTCGGTACGAAAAGCTTAAGCTACATCGACCGCAGGTATGCGAATACGAGTCTTTGCTTAAGTATCCATTATTTGAAATATAGTGATAGAAAAAATAACATATATATATAAAAAGAATTAACTTGCGGATCTTTCAAAATGCATAAAATTTCAATACAGTCAGTCAGTTAAGTTCCATACATGATACAAGCTTTGGACGATCATGTCTCGT